>QKRW01000095.1:0-63507 GCA_003260565.1 Monilinia fructigena
AAGCGCAATGCGCGATCCTGATTAAGAAGTTCCGCCAGATACAGAACGTATAGAATCGGGGATAGCGGCGAACCTTGTGGGGTTCCGCATTGCATCCTCGATTCTGCGGTGTACGTGTCCTCCAGCCGGACCTTGACCCTGCGATCCGCTAGGAACGAGCTGATTAGCCGGAGCAGCTCCATAGGCCAGCCCTGCTTTCGCATCCGTTCCAAAAGCCTTTTGGGTAGCAGCGCATCGAACGCGCCCTGCACGTCCAGTGTAACCAGCGTCACCTCCTTGCCCTGAGCGAATGCCGATTCCACATCATACACGAATGAGGCTACCAAGTCTACAGCCGAGCGTTTGGGGAGGGCTCCGCCATGCTGCGGGCTGATTATTCCGTAGTGTATCGCTGCCCAGGAGATTCTCCTAGCAACGAGCCGTTCCAGGCCCTTCCCGATACACGACAGCAACGCGATCGGCCTCCACGAGCGTACCGAAGTCTTGTCCCTCTTACCCGCCTTCGGAAGCATTACTACTTCCGCAAGCTTCCACTCGGATGGGAAGTGTGTCAGTTCAAGGCACCTTTGAAAGAAGTCCCGTATGAACTCCCCGATGTGCTGCCAACATGCCGTTAGTAGGCGGACGGTAACGCGGTCCGCTCCTGGAGAAGTGCTCGATACACCAATTACATTCTTCTCTGTCTCTTCTAGCGAGATGGCCGTCGTCCACGGGAGCGTCGGTCGCCGCACTTCCGCCTCGAGGGGATCGTAGTCCAGATCGTCCGAGTCGTTGTATCGATGTAGCACTTTTTCCAAAAGAGCCTCCGCTTTCTCCCTGGTGCTTTCAATGCTTATACCATCTACAACCAGCGGCGGGGCCTTAAGTGATGGGGACAGCTTGTGCCATCCCACTACCTTATACAGATCGGCGTCTTCCGCTGCATTATCGATGATCCGGCGCCAGTAGTCGCGTTTGGCGTTACGGATCGTCGAAAGCATTGTGCGCCGTTTACGCTCTTGATCTGGCTCCGATCGCTGGCGCGCTTTCGCATAGCTAGCGTGTAGCTCAGCACAAGCCGGCGTCCACCAAGGTGCTGACCTGGCTGCATTTTGCGCTTTCTTCCCCACCGCTTTGATAGCGTTTTGAAATAGGATGGTCAGAAGTCTGGCGATGTCATCTAGGTCGCCTGGTCCCTGTGCGCTAGCCGGCCGCGGTAGGAGCGGGACCCCCGAGTTAATTATATGCGCAAACCTCTCCAAACTATCCTCTGCAACTCGGTAGCCCGTGTTAGCGTTAGTTTGCTGGCCTCTTCCTGGTATTAGTGTAACTAAAGTGAAGTGGTCCGAGCCGCTATCCAGATCGTGCCTGACCTTCGTCTCCGCGAAGGGGATGTTCGAGAAGGTTAGGTCAATCGTGTGGCCAGCGCGGTGCGTGGGCTCTCCTGGGTCCCCGATGAAGTCTGCTCCGCTGCTTAGTGACCAAGCAGCCAGCAGGGAACCTTGGTTGGAGGAGTGGATTCCTGGCTCAAACATGTCATGCTTTGCATTGAAATCCCCTCCAATTAGAAAGTTCGGCGGTATCTGTAGGCTTATTATATAGTCAATCATATGTCTAGTATTGGGTTCTCTATATATGTTAACAATATGAAAGCCATTCACTTCTAGCCAGACGATATCCCGGTCGGTGCCATTCCGGCGCTGTTGGGTGGTCAGGCCTGCCGCCTTCCGTGTATACGACATGGTCCGTGGTCTCTCCGCTTCGCGTTCGGCCGCTTGCACCTGTTCCCAGGCATCAACGGGCGCGTAGCATTCGTATGCTGGGTGGTTTTGTGTTCTCGTTCCAGGATATGCGCTAGGTTCCTGGATACATACTACATCGGCCTGTTCTTCGAATGCCAGCTGCAGCAGAGCTAGGTGCGCAGGCCCTGATCGTCCTACATTCGCCCAAGCTACTTTTAGTCCGTTGGCTCGTATAATCGCGCAGTCTTCACTGCATCTTTCTGCTCCGTTTTCTAGCATAAAGATGGGGTAGGGGAAGTGGTTGCATCGAGGTCCATGCTGCTGTCTGGAATAGAGCTCATTTCGTCCTCGGATGCGGTCTGAATGCTTCGCTTCGATAGCTCTGCAAGGTTTAGGGATCCAGTGGGGGCCGTTTTGCGTTTTACACGGCGCGTTTGTTGATTCGCTGCCTCATAGTTCGCTACACGTGCTCCTGGGGTTGGAATCACGACTTGTACTCCATCCTTGGAGGTGCGCTCCTGCTGGCGTTTAGCTGCCAGTTCGCATGCTTTCTGCGTGGCTAACTGTTGGCGACGGATTTCGCCTAGCTGGCGTGCAGTAGGTCGGACAAACTTGCCATCCACCTTCTTTGGGGCCGCCGCACAGTGTTTTTGTGCCCTGCCGGAAAGGGGCCGTAGCATCCAGCGCATCTAGGCGGAGCTGTGCAAGCAGCGCCTTGCGCTCCCTGGTGTTTCGCCGTTGCCACCCCGCAGTTATTGCACTTGGAAGGTGCGCGGCAGTGAAATGAGTTGCAGAATTCCTGGCACCCTGGATTGTGGAGTTCCATGCTCTTCTTCTTAACGGAAAGTCTGGAATATCCCGAGGATCCGAAGAGGGTAAACGAGCGGACTTCCTTTTTGAAGCTAACGTACCAGACCGATGTAGGACCTGATGATTGAGTGTGGTGGCAGCTCACCGGCTTGCTTCCCGTTTGGATCTCGGCTTCCTTGGAAACGATATCGGCTGTAACGAGCTGGTTATCCAATAGACCTGTCAGGACGTTGGGGACGTGGGCTAGTCGATACGTAGACCATTTCTCCACACGCTCAAGGGTAGTACAGCGGGTGGCCCTGCAGATTGCAATAGCGTTCGATTCTTTCAGAATAAGATCGTATACAGCTTTAGTGCTAGGCTTAACCGCCCAGCCTGTAGGGGTGGCCCAAAGCCGTGGGATATCCTTGGCCACAATCTGAGGGACCGCCTTTACAATGGCCTCCCGAATGAGGAACGGCTGATCTCGGACAAGCAGGGATCCTGGTTCGGCCCGAGCGTAGATGCGCAGGTCCGTCTTTTCCTTCAAGGGCCCCGCTGGCGCGTTCTTGGCTACGGTGGGGCTGGCCGCCGGAGTGGTGGGGTTCTCGGGATTTCTGGAGTGTTTTCGGGGGGGGGGGCGCGTTCTAAAGGCGCGTTCGTGTTTGTTGTTGCCGTATTTGCGGCTTTAAGGGCTCCCGCGTATGATTGTTTTGTTGGCTGTTTTGCAGCGGGAATCCCAAATAAATGCTGGTTAAGGAAGGCTAACGATCCATTTAGGATCTCCTGGGCGAGCACCTTGTGTTCCTCCGGCGAATTGCGTACGAAGCTCTCGATAGTCGCAGCAAAATTCCCGAAAACTAAGCGTCGAAGCGCTGCTTCGCGTTCCATCCTTTCGAGTCTGTCCAACACTGTTTCGAGCGCTGGTGAGCCCGTAGGATTGGTTACTGGTGGGACCGGTGCCGTGCCGTAAGGAACTCCGATAGATTGGAAAGGCGTAGGAGATACGGCTGTTCGCTCACGCGTATGCGTGTCTGCATTCGCGATCGTAGGCCGGTGCGGCGTCTGAGGCGCCATTCTTGCCGTCGGCAGCAAAGTGTAGCGCCGGCTTCGAATTCTATTATTGAGGGTATAGCAGTATATGTAAAGCTAATTTCGATAGGTTGGAAAAGCGTTGCAATAATTGTTGTCAAATATGCGTGTATGCTTTTATATATATTGTTATACCTTATGAATAGAACCTTTAAATTCTACTTTTCTATCCTTTCTTTAATCTCTTTCTACCCATTCTGTAACCTTGATATTGATCTTGTTGTTATCGATCAAATCCTTCAATGCTTGCAATGGTTTAGACTTGATTATTTAATCTGCTGAATTAGAATCTTCATTGATCCATTTGATCTTCGCAATCTCTCGTCGTTCATATAATTGTTGAAATGCTATTTATTTATTTATTTATTTATTTATTTATTATGTTTAACGTCTATATGAGCTAGCTAGGCTCTTGACCTCCCGAGGGTACTAGAGACGGGTGATACACTAGTGGGTCGAAGACCCAAGAGCTCACCACTTAGGTACGTGTCGTACGACGTCGCTAGGTTGAAGCACTGAGGCCGCCTCCTCCCGGCGGTCTCTCACAACTCTAGCTCTGTTGGGCAGCCTCCTTCCGCCGTTTGAGGGAGCGTCCTGCATTGAAGGGATTAGCCTTTGCTTGCTATATCTAAAAAGAGTGAATGTCGGGCTGTATGGCAATCGCATTGGTAGGGAGTGCTAAAAGGGCAGTTGTTACGTTAGGATGCAGCCTTTGTATCATCGTATAGAGTGTTGTGCCGCGCTCTATGGGTCGCGCCTCAGATTAGGCTCCGAGGTGAAGCGGGGAGAAGGGGGGGGAGGGGGTAAAGAGGGAAGGGGGGAGGAGAGGGGGGGAAGAGGGGGAGGAGAGGGTGTGGCGCTAGGTCGAGCGCTGTTTGGGATGCCGTTAGGCTCTCGGTTGCAAAACGTAAAGTATCGCGTTGTTGTGACAAAGCGCTCGAACTCTTGTGGGAGAGCAAGAAGCCGTTGTATATAGTCATGCCCTTCCCGGGCGGTTGTCGGTGGCGAACAAGTTTTAGCGGCCACGAGTGGAACCTCCTAACCGAGATCTCACAGAAGACAAGGTGCTCCGGGGTCTTAGCTTTACCGCATGGACAGTGAGTCTCTGCGTCTTCATGCTTGAAACGTTTATGGTAAGCCTCGAAGTCGCCGTGCCTGGATCGCAGCGCAAGTAGTCGATGCAGAGTTGGCCTAGAGAGTTTGAGTTCCATAGGCTCCTTCAAAGCGTAGTCTAGTTGCCATTTGCGATACCCCCCTGACAACGTTGGCTCGTTTTTGCGCCACCATCCACTTGTAACGTTATGAGCCAGGCTTCGTGCTATCGATCCTATACCACTGATCGTAGGTTGCGCAGTAGGCCCTGGATCCACTATATCGCTCTTGGCTCCTGCGTCTGCTAGGCTATCCGCTGCCTCGTTGCCGGTTATACCCTGGTGCCCAGGGGACCACCGTATATTGACCGCATGCCGATCGATTAGTCGATGGCTTTCTAGGAACGCCCATTGAGAAGTGTCCGAAGCATTCGCGCGTTTACACCATATCACAGAGGTACTATCGATACATAGCCATCGTTGTGTATCCGCATTGGATAGTAGCGTAAGCGCTTTCTAAAGCCCTTTCAGAGCCCCTATCGCTTCTGCGTCAAAGACATGCGAGAGCGTGTTAATCGCACCCTTTCCAGTAGCTACAAGCGCTAAGCGCTTGTCCCTGGTAGATCGCGTAGCCGTAGCCCACGTGCTTACCAGCGTCGTCATACGATTCGGATCCATCGGAGAAGATGGTAACCGTATTGGGAGGCAAAGCATTCCACCAATCATTGAAGCTAGCCGCCGCCGTTTCTTTGTCTATCCCCTGTGTAGGGTCCGTTCTACACCCGGGGGTGTAGTGCGGGGGGATAGGATCGGGCGTGGTGTGCTCCCGGTAGCAACCGGTCCGCTGATCGCAGTCTCGTACCGTTCTGCGTACGGTGGCCCGGTGCGGTCAGTCGCATGGTCAGCGGATGGCGTACGTCAAGTCTTCGGAGTCGAAGAGCCTCGTAGATGGCCTCCGCCTGTACTTAGCCGCGTTCGTCCCGGATACCACGCTTCTGCCCCGTAAAGTAGCGAGGGCATTACGCATGTGATCGTGGCTTTCCGTAGGGAGGCCGCAGGGGGGCCATGCACGGTATTGGCAAGGTGCTTAATGTGCAATGCCACTTTCCGTGCCTTCTCTACTCGTTCAGCGATATGTCTATTGAAAGTAAGTTTGCGATCGAGCCATACTCCCAACCATCGAGGCGCCGGCTGCTTCGTGTCACCTGGTGGTGCGCTTGTTGTAGGTTGTATGGTTAGTTTAGGGGAGATGACAGCTTCCGGGGCATGTGCGTGACGCCTACGAGTGAAGTGCATCATCTCTAGCTTCTCTGGTGCGAAAGCGACTTTATTGGCTAGTCCCCATGCTTCTATCCGTCGGACGTCCTGCGTGATCGCTGTAACGTTCTCCTCCAGTGTGTTACCTATTCTGTAAAGCGCAATATCGTCCGCGTACCCAAATCGAAGGGCTTGATCTTGATTCAGAAGCTCCGCCAAGTAAAGCATGTAAAGCACCGGGAATAGAGGTGCGCCTTGAGGGGTGCCGCATTGTACCCGCGACTCGTCCGTATAGGCGTCCTCGAGCCTGACCATCACCTTGCGTTCTTGCAGAAACGATCTAATCATTTTCAGTAAAGGCACAGGCCAGCCTTGGTCTTGCATCCTCTTCAGTAGCCGCCGGGTAATAGCG
Organism: Monilinia fructigena; assembly: GCA_003260565.1. Classification (NCBI taxonomy): domain Eukaryota; kingdom Fungi; phylum Ascomycota; class Leotiomycetes; order Helotiales; family Sclerotiniaceae; genus Monilinia; species Monilinia fructigena. The sequence continues at coordinate 6,363 of QKRW01000095.1, forward strand.
CGTCGCATGCTCCTTGTACATCCATCGTAACCAGCGTGACTTCTCGTTTTCTAGCAAAAGCGCATTCCACATCGTGTACGAATGCCGAAACTAGGTCCATAGCCGATCGTTTGGGCAGAGCCCCGCAGTGTTGAGGGCTCAGCGTGCTGTGCGTTAGCGACGTCCATGCTATCCGTCTCGCGATAGTTCGTTCCAGGCCTTTGCCTACGCAGGATAGCAGGGCTATCGGGCGCCAGGAGCGAATGGAGCTCTTGTCCTTCTTGCCGACCTTAGGCAGCATCACCACCTCGGCTAGTCGCCACACTTTGGGGAAATAGCTCCTTTTGAGGCAACATTCGAAGAGATCGCGGATGTATCCCTTGACACTATCCCAGCAGGCTTTCAAAAGCCGAACCGTGACTTTGTCGGCACCCGGTGAAGTGCTTGAGACCCCGATAGTGTTCCGTTCCACCTCCTCGAGGGATACGTTAGTGTCCCAGGGAAGAGTAGAGGCGCGGTTTTCCAATATCGGGTCCGCCTCCAGATCGTCGGTGCTATCGTACCTATGCAGTACTTTGTCCAGCAGAGCCTGTGCTTTCTCCCTCGTGCCTTCGATCGGTTGGCCGTCTACCACGAGCGGCGGAGACTTGAGGGAGGGAGCCGCTCTGTGCCAGCCTACTACCTTATATAGATCCGCATCATCCGACGCGCTGTCGATTAGCCTTCTCCAATATTCCCTCTTCGCTTTGCGCGTTGCGCTGAGCATCCTTTTCCTGTCCTCTAGAGTCTTACCAGAGCGCTTGTACAGGCTGTATGCGGACGCGCTTTCGTTAGTCCACCAGGGCGCTGATCGCGCCCGGTCGCTCGCCGGCCGCCCTGCGGTCCGTATCGCCCGTTGGAACAACAGGTCTGTGAGCTGCTCCGTGGCTGTTTCGAGCTCGACGTCCGAAGCGATATGCCTCACTTTCGGGAGCCAGTATGCTCCGCTCTCTATTAGACTAGCAAAAGTGTATAAACCGTCTTCCGTGACTCTGTACCCAACGCGTTTATTAGGTGGTGTCCCTCGCCCCGGAATAGTGGTAACCTGCGTATAGTGATCCGACCCGCAGTCCATATCCTGGCGCACTACCGTCTCCGCGAAAGGTATATTGGAGAAGGTAAGGTCGATCACATGCCCTGCACGGTGGGTGGGAATCCCTACCTCGCCGATGAAGTCCATGCCAGTGTCCTGGGACCAGTTGGAAAGCGTAGCTCCTTGCGTAGCCGATAGCACCCCTGGCTCGTAAGTGTCGTGCTTCGCATTGAAATCCCCTCCGACCAGCGTGCGGGGCCCTGGAATAATACCTATCGTATAGTTTATCATTGCCATAGTGTTAGGCTCTCGGTAGATATTCACTATGTGGTAGCCATTTACCTCTAGCCATACTACATCTCTGTTGCGTTCCCCACGCCGTTGTTGAGCTTGTATCGCGGCGCCTCGCCGTATGTATGACATAGTCCTTGGCCTTTCAGCCTCCCGTTCAGTCGCCTCTTCCGCCTCCCACGAATCGTAGGGGGCGTAGCACTCGTATGCTGGGTGGTTTTGTGTCTTGGTTCCCGGGAGAGCTCCAAGGCTCTTGGACGCATACCACATCTACCCCGTTCTCGTACGCGAGCTGAAGCAGAACGCTATGTGCTCCCGCGCCTTTCCCTACGTTTGCCCATGCCACTGTTATATGTGGAGTAGGGCTGTCTTCGCGGCCTTCGCCGCTTCGCCTGTCCAAGCCACTACTCATTAGAGAAAGGATCGGTAGCTTCAATCAATTGCGTAGTTGCTGCAACGTCGTCGTCGTCGGTATCCATCGCATCCTCAACGCGGGCTTTGCGCACGCTATTCCGCGATAGGAGCTTGAGGTTCATTTGACCCGGGGCTGCTCTAGAGCGTTTCGAAGCTCTGGTTTGTGACACCGGCGAATCTGTAGTGCGCTTCGCGCTTTCGCCTCCTTCCCTCGGTGTCGCTGGTACCTGGATCTCGACGCGGGTAAGCGCCGGGGTCCGGGTGGTGCTCGAAGGGGCCGTGGAGTTCGTAGAGCTCTGGGTGCTCTGAGAGCTTCGAGTGCTTTGGGCTCCCGCTTGGAAGGTGCGCATTGCTTGCACAGTACCCGTAGCTGTGCCGGAAGCACACGCTTTTTGGACCGCTCGGTTGTTTCTGCGGATCGCTTCCACTTGAGCCTTGGTTAGGTTGCACTGTGGCTTCCCTCCAGCGGTGCTGCGGGGTGCCAGCGGGCAATCCTTGTGCCCTGCCGGGAACGGGCCGTGGCACCCGTTGCACTTCGCAGGCGCTGGGCATAGTTCGTGCATCAGGCCTTGGTGCTTAGCCTTCGCGATACTACAGTTGTTGCATCGCGCTGGCCTTGTACAGCGGTAGATGTTGCAGTAGGTTTGGCAGCCCGGTTTGTGGAGTTCCACTTGGCTGCGGGGGGGTAGATGGAACGAGAGAGGAGTGGCTCCAAACAATCGAAAGGGGGCGACTAGGGTAGTGAAGCTAACGATCCATGCGTTCTCCGTACCGCTTCTGAAGCTTTCAAGGCATCTAACCGGGGCGATGCCGGTTTGGATCCGGGCTTCTCTCGCCACCATTTCCTCCGTAACTTTGACTTGCCCATCGATTGCGCTGAACAGGGATCTTGGTACCTGCCTTACGCGATGGTTGTACCACGTCTCCGGGAGATCTAAGCGAGTAGCCCCGGTGATCTCGCAGATCTTCAGTTTGTGGGCCTCCTTCATTAGGATATCCCTCACTTCCAGGGATTTAGGGTGAAGTGCCCAGCCCGTTTTGCATCCTACCACCTCTGGGATGTCTCCTTCGTTAATGCCAGGGATGGCCTTGACTAGGCTTTCCCGAATCAGGAAAGGGCTGTCGCGGCGTGGGCCCGCAAAGGGGGCGCATCTAGCCAGGATACGCTTATCTACTTTTGTTGCCTTGGCAGCGTTTTCCTTTGCAGAGTTTGCTTTGGGGGCCCCACTCTGAGGGGCGGTCGGAGGCCCGCCGGCCTTAGGGGTCTTTACGACTCCCGCCCAGGTCAGAATTGGCGAAGTCTTTGTTACACTCTCTTTTGCCTTCAAAATTTTTGGGCTTTCTTTTGCTGTGTCCATTGTAAGAGCGTCTGCGACGCACGTCAGGATCGCGTCTTGGATCGGGAGAGACAGTGTGCATTTTCTTTTTGAGTGAAGGTTTTAACGATTCCTTCTAGGGAGTTCACGAGTGCGTTCGTGTGAACTTGCGGCGGGTTGCCGCTTGCTGTTCGGCCTCCTGTAGGAGCCCGTTGACTCGTTGAAGAGCCGTCATTCTTTGAGGTCCCCGGGCACAATAGGGGGGAGCGATGTGGGTTTCGTTTCTCTCCAATTCGGGGTTGAAGGGGGGTGGGTGAGAGAGGGGTCGCGTTGTCGCGTATGGTCGCTGTCGACCATTCGCGTCTCCCTCGCCGGTGTGGTAGGGCCCATTTCCGCCATACTGGTTGGAAAAGGGTGCTTCGTATGCCTTCCGCAGGTGGTAATACTTTGCAGGTTCCGCAGAGTATCGTCGCGCGTATCTACCGTCGCAATATCAAAACGTATAGTTTTGAAGCATAGAATAGAAAGTATAAGTAATTGTTGAGATGATTATGCATTCTGTAAAAAGCGCTTTTCTCGTTGAGATTGAGTGTCCACTGTTTGTCGAAATCTTCGATTAGTAAAGTTAGTTAAACTTGCTAATAGAGGTGTGTATTTATATATTATAATTAATGATCGAATTTCCTCTATCAATTTTGCAACTTTTGAAAAAGGTTTAAAGAGTATATATAAGTATGCCTTTACATCTTTACATCTTTGTATAGATTTATAATCTTTTTAGTAAAGAATGCTTTGAATTCTGAAGTCCTTAGTCAAACCTTTGTATAGTTTGCGAAGTTCTATAATCATTAGCTGGAAATACTCCAAAATACCCTGATCTGGATGCTTTCTGATTACAGTGGAAAGTGAAACTGCTTCGCATTTTCGTATAACGCTTTTATAGTATTCGTCTCCTTCGAAAATGGTTTTAAACATTGATTTCATATCCACCATAGTACGTGGAAGTTGCTTCAGATTCGTATAGTAGAAATCCAAAGCGATTCCGGTAAGCATTGTTGGGAAAGCTCTTATTATACTTTGAGGCTGGATGTTCAATCTCGAACAGTGACTAATGAATATCTAGAATTTGTATTCGAAATTATCGCCTTTACTTAAATACTTCTCATTATCCGTGTATAAACGTGTTAAATTTGATAAATCTCGGCTAATATCACCTCTTTCTGGTTGAGGATTATTATCAGGCTGTTATGCTGGTGCCTCGCCGGCTACAGAATAATCAGGTGATTCTGGCGGTCCTGATAGTCGACATGGTGGTCCTGGTAATCGATGTAATGGTCCTCCTGCCGATAATGATAAATGATACAAATCGGATGGGTCACCTGGTGGAGGTGGAGGCTGGGGTTATGGTCGATTAGCTGAGCTAGATCGGCCTCTCTGAAATAATGATGTATGTAATGGTACGCGTAGTTGTGGGCTCCCTGATGGTGTTGTTGGGTTGAAATCATGAGGTCTATTATGAATAATAGGCTTCCGCGATGATTCTGTAAGGGGCTTGGGTCGACATGTTGCATAATTAATTCCAGTTGTTCTTGCCATTGGTGTAACTTCACCGCGTTTCTCGATTCTTTCGCTGCTTGGCCCTCCATTATGCCTATTGACTCCCTTTCCTTTAGCAAAAACTGTATGCTATATATCTTGTTCTAATAAAGAAGGTCTTAATTGTGGAGCGCGTCTTAAAAGTCCTGGATGTGCTTGAATTCGATTTATAATAGACTGTGACCTAAATGTAACGAATTTGTTGGCTAGGGCTTTGTAGATTCCTTTGTCCGTCCATGGTGAGTATTTATTTATTTATTTATTTATTTAGTGTTTAACGTCTCTATATAGAATGGCTAGTTCTGACCTCCCAAGGGGTATTAGCGACGGGCCCGCGTTGGAGGCATAGCCTCCCCGCGTGCCACCCGTGTGTGGCCCGAAGCCATACGTGATGGTACTCCTGGCGCCCTGCCCTTCGGTTAGTGCCCCCAAGCAGTGCCGTTTCCCTTTATGCTTGCGGCCCCTTCCCCTCCGTTTGGGTAGGCGTTTCCGCTTTTCTCTCTTCTTCATTCCACGCATACGTACATATAAAAAGAATGGTGGAGCCATTAAAAAAAAATTTCAGCTACCCCCCCAGGCAATGAATGGCTCCCTCGAGGAAAAAATCTTCAAGATGTCGTCTTTAAGAGCTCCCCAAAGTTCAGAATTCCATGGAATTTTAAGCTCTTCCTAGCGTTCGAAAGTTAGGTGACGAATGTGCTATGAAAAAAAAACTTGAAAAATTCGGGTCTTCCTCCAAACTGTATATTTCCAGAACTCTAAATCGTAATATGTATGATGTTGATGGCAATAGCATTATAAAAACGAAGGATAAAAAAAATAAAGTGAATGGGTGCTAAGCAGTGCAACCCCCCCCCAATAATGGTATGCCGGCCATTGGTGATATCGAAGAGAAGAATTGTAAGGGTCGAAATAAAGTTGATTTTGCAATCGAGAAAACAGTTCTCAGCCGGTAAGAATGGCAAGTGAGAATGCTTGTGAGAATGCAGAAGTGTTGAGAATTTTATCAGTTGAATCGTATACAAATTCTATGAGCGAATACTACTCCTTTTCTCGGGCTGTCTGGCGGACTTGAATGAACTTCGGGATGGTAAGAAAAATAGTCTCGTAAAATGAGATCGTATTTGAGGCTCTCAAATGGGATATGTGGAATCCATTCGGATCGTACTTTGGCGGAATCTATATGTGCGGTACAGCGAAGCTGTGGAACTGTGGAACGGACATAGTATTCTACGAAGTGCGGAATTCGAATGCACTGGATTGAATGGATTGAAGCGGAAATCGAATACCCTGTATTGAATGGATTGAGGCCAAATACCCAAAATCTCCCCTATGGACTTAATCCATTCTACCAATATAAAATTTTGTTCATCGAATCGTAAGAGGAAATAGAAAAAAAAAGTAAATCGAAAATGCTTTGTAAAAGAATGATATGGTTTGTAGGTAACCACGAACTAAAAAAAAAAAAGTATTAAAATATCGAAGCTTGAAGATGAGATCTTGTCGATTTTGATGATTTTGTCGAACAAAAGGTATAATTTCGTAGGTGCGTAAAACCAGTTGAAGTTGTCGAAATAATGGCTTTGTTGTAAGTAAAAAAATCGATTTATCTGCGATGTTCGATGTGTTCTCGATAAGGGGATAAAAATCGAAGTGAAAGAAGTTGTTTCTTTTAAAAGAAGTGGCATCTTTTGCCAAGCACCATTGATCAAGCAGATGGACTGCTAGCCCCTCTGAGCACTCTCTCCATTCCTTTGATAAAGCAGAAGGACTGCTCTTCGACCTCTGTCGGATCGCATTCCTTTGATAAAGCAGAAGGACTGCTAGCCCTCTGGCAACCCCTCTGGATTCTTCAGCCTCTGCTGGATCGCATTCCTTTGATAAAGCAGAAGGACTGCTCTCAACCCTCTGGTTCTTCAGCTTCTCTGACTAAATCTCTGCTGGTGATCGTTGAAGGCGTCCCTACAACTCGTATTTTTAATGGAGCCTCTGCTTCTACATTCCGAATCTACTGAACGGCCAACGATATTAACGACCGCTGATTCGGTCGGAACACTTATATCCATCACTGTGCTAACCCGGGCTCATAACCTATTGAAAGGATGACTCTCGCATGGTATATGGGTGGGAAGCTAGTGGTGGAAAAGGTTGTATTATTGAGATTATACGGAAGCAACGACTATATGGTGGTGCAGAGTCTTCTGCGCTATGTTACAACGGATTAGTAACAGGCTGTAGAATCACCAACGTATAGGCTATAATGGTATTATAGGCCTCAGTGATTCAGCTGCAGTATACCGGGGGACACTAGGCACCCAAGAAAGCCTCAGGCATGTATATAGTATTAGTCATAGGATACCCTAAATCGTAGGAAAGACAGAACACAGTAAGCAAGAAGGCTTCACTAGGATTAGTAATGTCCCAGGGGACTAGCCCCAGGATAAAAGAACAAGCTAGGACAATAGGAATCACGGGACGAGGGTCATGTGACACGTCGAAGATCGAAATCGATATTCGATCAAGAGCAAGAAGGTCTATATAAGAGAAGGGCCTCTTTACAATATAGAGCTTCGTGCTCAAGAACAATCATTAGTTTCATTACTATAGTTACGAGAATTGCAACCAGTTACAACCTTATTGAATTCCTACTTGAAGTCTAGTTTAAACCACCTCGAGAGATCTCTAGACACTTCCACGTGACCCTAGAGGCAGCTCCCGTAACAAATTCATTCTTCATTTTTCACTCCGTTATTCGATCATTCCTACCAACAACATAACTAAGTCTTCCAATACTATATTATCATATTTGTGCTTAACTTATATCATAATATAAATCCTGTGCCCTCCCACAAATTCGAACGCACCCGAACAGTCTATGGAATGACAATTCCATATGTCTCATAAGGAAAATTTCCAAACTAGGTAGAAGTTGACCCCAGCCATCATCGAGCTCACCCAGCTGTTCTTCATTCCCAACCATCATACCCATCCTCCCCGCCAAAACTTCTTTCTCTTGTCCCTTATATTCCTTTAACAATCCCTTATGCGGAACCCAAACAACCCTCATTCCGGCCCTTCTCCCAGCCTCTACCCCTGGCACCGAATCTTCAAAAACAAGACATTCTTCCGTTGTAATAGGCCTCTCATTCTCCCCCAAACTCTCATTAATCAACCTTAAGGCCAGCAAATAAATATCTGGTGCCGGTTTTCCCCTTCCTTTCTCGACCCTAGGATCATCACCTAAGATTCTCCTCCTCTCGGGAAAAACCTCGAGTAACTTCTTCGTCTCTCCCTTCCTCGTTTTCAGCTCAAAATTATACCGCTCGCTGCTTGTCGCCAGCGCAATATGCACTTTATTTCCGTTGATATCACGTGATCTGTTCAAGTTTTGTAATAACTCTTCGATGCCAGGGAGGGGTTTACATTCAGGGAAATAGAGAAGCTGTTGTTCGCGTTGTTCAGCAGCGTATTGTTCTTTGGAGATGGGAAGTTGTGCCCAATCCATGAAGATGGAACTCGTGGAGCCCCCGGGACGTCCCATGAGTTGGGCCTTGATGGACCAGGGGAGCGGAGGCCGGTTGTAGGCGGTGAGAACATGATTGGCGCAGATGGTGTACATATCTTCTGTGTTGATTAGGAGACCATCCATGTCGAAGAGGCAGGCGCGGATAGGGGAAGACTGGGGCGGTTAGTATGTTGGGTTTGATTTGGTATGGAATATATTTGCGGTCTATTTTGGGATGTTTCAATTATGTTAAATGGTTGTAATTAGTCACTTACTCATTTTTGACACTCATGATTGCAATGGATTCGTTGTAATAGAACGTGACACGGTAATTCTTATCGTCCTTGACGATTTTGATATCAAGTGAAAATTTTGCAAATCACCCTAAAGTCTTAATCCAGGTTGACGTTGAGGTTGTTACAAAACAAGACAAAGATCTGAAATATGAGCTTTAATACCCAAGGTTTCAAAATCTGCACAAACTGTTGAGGTGAAAGACTCACTGAAGTTGGATATAGAGGTAGAAAGTGTGGTCCATGTATGTACCAAGCCTAGGGGTCATTGTTCGGGCGGTCTCGGTTAAATTACCCCACTAAACGTTTAAGGTTGTCACACCAACAGAATTTTGTTTGTCAAATACATCTCCTACCCGTTCTCCATCAAGAGACGTGATTTCTTATTGTATCAGGTCTCTTTCTCTGAGAGAACTTTGTTGTGGTCTTGTGTTTGCTCTAAACTGTGATAGGTCGGAATGTTCACTCGAGATAATTGAAAGGTTCGGCCCGTACGGATTGCGAATTATCAGCCAGACTTGTTAGCGCAGCAGAAGAAAGGTCAAGGTTAAGGTGGGGACCATAAAGAGGTTCAATTATCAAGTGCAAGTGCATTCACCTCTCAAATAACAGACTCTGCGGGCCAATTTACTGTTGTATTTGATCGAAGAATTTCTATTCTACAAATACCTCCTCTTTTTCCCTCTCCAAAGAGATTCCACCTCTCTATGCTGAGCACCCATTGTTACTGCCGGAGATGCACTTTATCCAGTGACTATTGGCAATGGTTGTCGAGGAAACTTAAACCCCAAAAGAAACCAAATTCACTCTTACATTCCGATTTCATACAACCAGAGGCGTATCATTGTTGAAACTGAAGTTCCGTGGGAAAGAAAACTGGCTACTTCTGCAAGTGCGAGGGATTAGGGGCCAGGATCGTTCAAGGTGTCCGCCAGTCTTCAATTCTCATCGCTCCACAAAATTCAACTGAATGGGAATCGAAGAAAGAGCATTCAAGCCTGATTTGGAGACGCTTTCCATTCGCTCCGTGGTCGTGGATGGCAACCAGACTATTCTCAAGATACGCGTCGAACGCATCTTATGGAGTTCAACATCTCCTAAGAGATGTTGGAACTTTGGAAGTCTGGTGCCATCACATTCCCGACAGCCGTCTGAGCCGAAGCTCAGTCAACGGGCAAACGATCAAAACTTGGCAGCGGCCAGAGAACCGGCAGAGTCGTTGGTCTGTTCACTCCATTTCCAAAGGTAATCTCACACCATTCGCATTTCTTAGATTGTGTTTGAAAGATACTTTCTCGATAAATTCTTGTTCTGCTACTTTCATTGCTGCAAGTTTCCTGATGATGCGAGCACTTCTTTAAATCAGTCTAGTGTTGTTTTGTGGCATGTCAATCGATGTTAAATCGGTTCCAAAAAACAGATTCTCCGGACATCCGAAGTTTCGAGAAATTCTTGGGTAAGATACTGCAGGTGCTTTTGAAAAGCCTTTGGAGAATTACCACAATTGTAGCCGCGTTCTACAGAGTAGTTCGAAAACTTTCTGGGAAGGCCTTTCTTGAAAGAGGTTTTAAGTTTCTGGAACTTGGTGTATAAAACTTCCCATTCACCAATAGTGGAAGCCAGAAGGCATATTAGCTGATGTTGGATGATTGTGGGAGAAATTCCGGTATGTAGAGAAAAAGAAATATGTTTCTGAACAATTCTTTCCATCAGTCACACCTCATATTCGAATAATTCGCAGGACTTTGGGAAGATTAGAGAAGACTTACTGGTATCAAAAGGCAACTATTCCAAGGCTTCCGCACAATGAAATTTCACCCATATTGTGTGAGAGTGCACGCCGAAGCGGCTATGGGAAACACTATTTATTCTCGTTGCAACCAACAATACATGATTGGAATACAAACAGCTATAACTTGCTTGAGACTTATCAAGCGTCGCGGAGATCGTAGCACGCCTTTAACTCTCCACTCATTCATTCCCCATCTCAACATCATTATCCTGCATCGTGCCCTCGTCCATGACGCTTCCTATAGCCTCCCCCAACTCTGCTGCCTCTCTTTGCTATGATCTGTTATTGAGACAAAGCATGAAGCCTTTGTCTTTGTCAAGTTGAGAATGTGCGTCCAGGTACCATTCTGGTGGGAATCCCCACTCAGGGTCTAAATGACAAGTGGACTTCAAGACCACTGTGTTGCTGAAGCAATATGGTAATGCACCATCCGTATTCAAATGCATAAATGAACTGTTGTAGTGTCAATACAATAGCTTTACCAATAGAATCCTGAGAAGACTTACGGGCGCGGCTGGTTGCTTGACGATGAAAGATCATCAGACGATCATCCCTCGTCACCATCTGTTGTTGTTTGCCAGTCTGACTCCAGAAACCACTTTATTAAAACTGGCCGCAGCTTTTCTTATCAACTTAGTACTGCCCATGGTTGTGAGCAAGTTAGAGTGATACTATCCTGGAAAGTGCGACCGCACCATTGCTCAAGCTTCTAAACTGCTCGATGGTTCCAAGTTGGACCGCAGGTATCGTGTGGTGGACTTTAAGTGAGTTAGTATATTGAGAACAATACAGACAGAGGGGCAACATGAATACTAACAGTATATATCAATCGAAGAAACAGCTATTCCGACTTCGAAGATGATCTATACTGGTTATCAATACCTGATGTTGAAGTCAATATTTTTTGCATAACATTTTCGCCATGATTTACCGCAGCAATGAAGTGCTTGATATTATTGGTTGGAACGGATATACATACAACCTCCATGATTGCTTGATATTGTCAAATTAGTCTTTGTCGGTGAGAACTAATGCCTGCTGAGCTGCAAGGACATTGAGGTGCTTCAAATCTGTAAAGTCGTATGGCTTGGCCCATTTGTTGGCAAGAGTTGGTGGATTCTAACTCAATCTGAAATTCAGAAGACTTTGGTGTCAATAATGATAGAATGTCATTGATTGAGGGTATTTGAGAGGAGTAAAGACAATCTTACTTAAGGCTGTAACTTGACAAATAATGTCTATGGCAACGAAAGAAGGGCTGTTTATTGAGAGAGAAGAGATTAGGATCCCATAGCAGGATCAGATAAATCAATTAAATTACTCAAGGAAAACTCTGTTCAAGCTAAGGGTACCCTCGAGGGTATGGACGTCCAGCGAGAGTACTCTATTTGGCCGACTAAGCAGAGAATTAGCCTCAAAGAAAACCCCACAGACTTCCCATTTCAATCAATTCTTCATTCAGGCTCATGAATTCATTTTCTTCCATATACTTCCCGTTCTTCTTTCCCCTTCCCGAAAATCTTGCAAAGTGATTCCACTCTGGCACCGCAAGCTTCTGGATATTTTTCCTTCTTACAACTCTCTATTCATCTCAAGACTTCCATAAACTTCCAAAGCCTTTTGGCACTGCGATTTTATTATGATCAAGAATTGCATGAATTAAAAACCTACAGTATGGCACGAACTCCTTTTTTGTCCTCCATAGCTAATCATCTAGTCTTTTACTATAGATAGCTATTCAAGTCAGACCTATGATACTTATCTCCACCATTATTGAGAGACCAGAGACCATGGCAGACGATACACCTTTTTCGTAAGTATAAGATCGAGTCCCCATAATCCAGTGAATTGATTACAAACTTCAAGTTTATTTATCCAAAATATACCGTGACTAATAACAAGTCCCATCAAGCAGATCTTATCCCTTCTTCATCCGCAAATACTACTTCAAATTACCCGTTAATGTGCAAACAAGAAGCATCAGTCTGTTGTAACTGGACTCAAAGAAGCAAGCTTACGCCATTACGACTGGAGGCAAAGGAGGGCGACAAGAGCAACAAGGCAGGTGCCGCCAATAGGCCACTTGATCCCATCTCTCCAGCTTCGGCAAAATAACAATTGCCCACTAGCTATCATGGAAAATCTTATAAAGACAAATCTGGCCGCTTTGGGGCGTGTTAATTTCCATTATGGTATAACTGTGAGCCTCATGACTATATATGTCATTTGTGAAGGAATTCTTCATCTTCTTATTGCACCCCTAAGCAAAGGAAAAGCCAAAATATCAGCTGCAGAGGTACTTCAAAAAGTTGTGACAGCACCATTTATCAGCTGTTACAAAGAAGTTCCATGATACTTCAGTACACCAAACCCCACTTTACTGTATTCCAAACAGTCTGCGGCGGAGCTGACCGCTCAGTAAAAACTTCATGATTCGGGAACCTGGTAAGGATGGACAGAAGGTCATGGTGGATACCGTGCAAGACATTAATTTTTTTGGTCCTGTACCCATCATGGTCTTGCTAGCCATCGATTGAATTATACACCTACAACCGCAGGTCTGCCGGGAAATGTGTCTGTAGCATTTCTCAACTAAGCATTAATTCCCCTATTACCGGAACTGTCACATAAACATACTCTGGCTCAACCGTCGGTCGCCCCTTAGCTCAAGAAGGTGAGATTCCGAGTTTATTCTTCGATTCTATTCTTTTCTACATAGTGCTAACGTTCATATAGAATTTGTAGAACAGCCTGGGTGATTGGTTCCCCCAGAGGCGGTTCTCTTTATAGAGATGACAATTGTACAATAATGCAAGATATAAACTATTCTAAAGACAACTACCGGAGGTCGGAGATCATTTTAATCTTTTGGGTTAACTTAGCGAAGATAACTTGACTGGCTACTCCAGTAGCTCAAGTCCCTTTCCGTTGTATGTAAATAGGTAATCTTATGAATAAATCACCATTCCCTCCAGCCGCCTCCGGGCGTGCCTCCACCTTTTCAAGATCGTTTATAATCACTTGCATTTACATTCATGTTTCAATTTTATTGGGATCATAGAGACCGATATCTCATCGGTAATCATTAGGTTGCTGTTTCCTCTTCTTCCTCAATGGATTCCAACCACTTCGCGTCACGGTCTTAGCTCTTGCTCTCGCATACACACACGATGCTCCTGCGCACTTGATCGGTAATTCTTCGAGCTTCATACTCTACCTACTCTTCCTCATTTACAGGCAAACCTTTTGACTCTATTTGATGAGGAACAAAGGTTCCGCCTGTAAGAATATTGGGCTGAAAAGGGTTGTAACGGTAATCATGGCCCTGTTAGCAATGTTGAAACCCGTATCGAAACATTCATTCTTTCAACAACCACGCTGATTCATTCGAATACTCCCTCTGTCTAAGCCTTATCCACCTTTTTATCTATAGTTCCTTTTTCTCAGCTTTATTTTACAAAAAACCTTAACTTGCAGCCTCTTGTATCAACAAAATAAGCTAAACTTCTATAAAAAGTGCATCGGAATTGGAGAGAGGAAGAAACTATCCATGAGCTGATCATTTACTTGGACCGAAAGGCTTAATCTTAGGAGAAGTTTTCTAAAATACGACAATTGAATCTCTTCTGGTTGGTGACAAATTCAATCCTAGCCTTGAACTCTTCCATCCCACAGCCTTTAGCATAGCATCGAGTTCGAACCTATCATCTCAATCACAATCACATCTTCCTCAACAGTCCGTCTACCACCCATCGATAAATCAATCCCCGATTTCTACAATAACAACGCAGATTGCAATCCCTGCGGCGTCGGTCATCGCATTTTTCGGTTTTCTGCTATTTTTCTTGTTCAAGTGTGATTCCAAAATATAGCAAAGTCGAGATCGAAAAGGCATGCAACCTCCATTAAGAAGTGCGCATGCAACAAGATCGCTTTATTACTTGAACTCACCTCACATTTCGATATAATTGTGCGAGATATGCCATTGTTGAAGAACCATGGATGAGAAGAAAGAAGATAAATTATCCCCAAGACAAATGCCTTCTACCTCGAGATCGGCTCCCTCCTCACCATCATTGGTGATAACAACATTGTAACTTTCCATACCAATTTTCAGGCATAGAAGGCTGCAGAAGCAGTCCTCAAGCCTCTTTTCTCCGGCATCAAACGAAAATTCCCATATCAAACTCAAGATCGAGAAGAACATCCGACTTTGGTATATGGGAGTTCTCCCAGTAGAGCTCTATCCCCATTAAAACCCAATAATGGATCAAATATATCTCCCTCAGAAAGGAAAATTATTGTTCAGATCTCCGGCTAAAGGGTTTGTATAGCGGTTGGAGTTAGAAAAGAATTGGCAAGAGTTGAAGAGAGATATATTGAATTGCCATCTATCCATGGCCTTTTAAACATTGCTGGGCAGTTCCTGTTCAAAATTGGCAACATATCAGCATCATCCAAATCAAAATTAGCACAAACAGAGAAAATCCAAAAGTAGAATCAAGAAAAAAAAACCCTTGGCCGGGTATCCCAGTATTTGGTTACTGTGAGCACCCCCTCCATGAACTTCATCCCTTATCTCTGGTTTGATTCTTCAGACTACACCATCAACTGGGTGTATCTCCTGTCTCTGGCCCGACTCCTCAGACCACACAACAAACTGGGCAAGCAACGCCAACACTAGAATCACCTCTTTGGGTCTTCTTCTCTCACACCAGATACAAAGAATTACAAGGCTTCGACAATTCTGATATCAATGCTGTCAAACTTGACGTAGACCGACATTTCCCCGCTCAATTCGAGCTTCACGCAATTGCATCCTTCGCAAAAGCGCGACATGTATGCTCAAGAACAGAGGCAGGTGGCTCATATATGTACGTTTGCCATCTTAACTTGATTAAGATATCTAACATCTTAGCAGCGTTGGTCGGCAGATTCTTGTATGCACTCATTCTCCCACACCGCTGGAAAGTACATTGGCGACTTGGAAAACAGTAAGTACGGATTCTCCCAGAACGAATTAAAACACAATGGCTAACCTCTTGATCGTCAAAGTTGAATTCCGCAATTTTGTCTCTCCAGCACAACCTTTGGCTTATGGAAACAATTTCATAACGGAAGAAATTCATCTTAAATTGATCTCCTACAGAGAGTTTAAGACGACGAACTTCAAATTGTCTGAATTGGTATTGATGGTAATGGGCATAAGTTTGAGTGGCGGTAGATGTTTTTCTATAGATCTCATTTGGTAATCGATTAAATAACCGACCTTCCATACATATACTGCATGAGCGTATTTGACTAAAGGAATTGTCTTGATCTGTTGATATTGAATTATGTCGCTGAGGTTCATAGGCGATTTCGAACTTTTTATGTTGGGAAGCGCAGGCTGGCTATTGCTGAATGGCATCTAGACCTACCTTAGAGTGACAAAGTGATAACATAACCATGCAATAAGGTGGAAAGGCGAGAAGGGACTCAAAAATATTGAAGTGATTACCGCCAAGATATTTGAGCACCCGTTGCCCCATATGTACTCTCAAAATGAGTTAATCAAATATCTTTCTGAAGTATCAAGATAACAGATGAAATAAGAGCAAGACGATTGGATTAGTCCATTGGCGTGATGAAATCAAACTTCTTCAAGTCTTGAGCACCCATCCATAAGCTTTAGGCAAATGTGCCTAGAAGCGGAGTATCAGTGATGGAAGTACAGGTTGAGAATATCGAAAGCTCGGCACTCATTTTCAACGGTCTGGTCACAACGTAAGGTTTAACGATGCACAAGAGCAAACACGGAAGTCTCCATTTGCGTTCTGACAGGCTGGTTGCTCGACAACCAAACACACTTGAACAACCTCTCTTACACCGTCGGGAAAGTCAACATTTTCAACCACTCGGAAGATTGGCTACTTAAGTATAGAATGATGGAATGATTCAGTCTGCAGCCAATGCTCCGTTGCTGTATGGAAAGTTACATTGTCTCGACGGTGGTTGAGCCAATGAAGCAATGCAGGAAAGAAAAATATGGAAACACGACGCTAATATGATCATCTCTGCAGGTACGTACTTACTAAGTACAGTATGCAGTACAAAGAAGCCCCCACCGCCTTTTGATGATTCGAGTTCTCAATGTCAAATGAATTACTTTTCGTTTCTGGGCAGTGAGTGTTGTGTTATCGTTTTTGATTTTAACCGGATATTCAAGGCCCGAATTCGAATGTTCCATGTCGTAGATATTCGTGTCTCACGTTTCGTGATTGGACCTGGATCACTACAAATGGCATGTTTTAAGGAGTAGTCTCCACATTCATAGGCTATGATTGAATATCGACTTGCCGAAGAAACCAAAGAGATGATATAATGGCCATTGACCAGGAGGCCAATTGTGATAGTTTTGAAAGTTTCACGTTTAAAAATAGCTGTGTGGAAATTTTTAGTCTTCAAGGAAGAATGACCGATTCAGCCCGAGCAAAATGTGGTCCTTGTGAATCTAGACCAGTCATTACCTTGGTGGGATAATAACGATATTGTCATCCAAGATGCCCCTCGTTCGTATTCTTCCATAGAACCTCTAACCGCTCTTGATCGAGTCCCTGAGAATCCCGTGAGAACCCCATTGCTGCGTAATATGAGCGGTCAAGGAATATGTCGAAGCGCGACATCGTTTGTACCACACAAGGCTTATCGATAAGATATGTGGTGTCGTGGGAACCCATGTATAATAGTAACGTCGTCAGTCTTTTCCTGACGTGGATACCATGTCTGAAGAGGATTTGACATGAAAAGTCTTGTTGTGTTGTGCTTCCTTCATGATAGTCTATTCGTGTAAGTTGTGATTAATGCGGGGACCAAATAACACAAAGCAAAAGGCAAAATAGAATGAATACATGAGGATTGTTGCCTATGCCTACCTATGTGTAGTAACCTTCCCCGTCATGCTTTTGGGCAGTGAGGATGTTGAAGATGTATGTGACAATATAATCTTGATTGACCTTGTCCAGTAGACATGTGAAGATGCTGATGACTCTTTAGTATTTGTTTGCATTCAGCCACAACGTGGGGCAATGTTGAGGGATGGTTGCACGTCAAGAAAAGTGTATCCTCTTCGTCCTTTCGAGATTGTGATTGGGTATGAGTGATAAAGTATCACCTCATCAAGTCTCATCGGCCCCGGTCGCTCAATACGTATACTTCTCATCAATCATCCATCATCACTCACTTACGATATAAACTTTTTGGGAGTAGAGGAAGGGGGAGAGCTGATGGTGGGGCAAGATTATAAATCCAGGTCTGATAATAAACCTTGATGGGGGCAATGGCAGCTTGTGATTGATAGACAGGCCTGGTCTGATCAATAAATCTGAGAGAAGATGTGATGATAAAAATAGGGATGATTGTTGGTTTTGATAGATAACCCTTCCTGCTTGTTATTGTTGGCATGGCTAATAATGTGTGATGGCTTTGAATACCTGCAGGAGGTAAGAAATCCAGGTGATATTGATCTACCGGAAGAAAGAGGGGATAAAATGAAATCCCAACAGATCTCGATGGGGATGCAGACAAATGTAACCAGAGCCGTAAACAGCGTGGGGAAGTTTTCAGGAGGCGAGAGGCGAGTTCGCCGTTCATGAGTCTTTTCCCTCTGTGTATGTATAGTGCTGTATGTAAGTAGCTTGGTATGTATGTATGTCTGTCTGTATATATGCAAGTACTTAAGAAGCAAAATGCCTCCTTTGCTACTGTATATACGAATACTGATACTCTTCTGTATGTAGACGAGATGTACTAAGGATGCGTCGGCAATGAATGATAAATAAACGACTAGCGAACAACCTCGACAGATGAAAAATGAAAACACGGTATAGCAAGTATTGAACGACAGAGGGATGGCATGGATACAACGGGTAGTATGTATATAGAGCTACCTACATATGAATGAATACCAATCGGAGCCATGAATCTAACCCTTCGCCTGCCCCATCATTGAGACAATCATGACTAATTTGGAAAAATTACCCCTCCATTGTCTAGAAATCGGCTTAAACTTGTTGTTCATTAACCAACCCCTTGTGGACTTAATCCTTTTGGAGTAATGGGTTTCTATATACTACTGGTATGTATACCTACTACTACTACAACCACCATACGAAACACATCAAATGCACGACAGCTTTCATAATCTACAGTGACTACAACGTCCATCAAGGTTACCGAAAGAGCTAATCATAGAGCATCGTGGAGTTGAAAGAGGCACATCCATATCTGCCTAGTAGAAATCTCTGGAGGGCTACACACCGTGTACCCGGACTCTACGCCAACACAACTAATGCTACAAAATGATCATCTAAACCATAGTAGTAGTGAACTAACCAATCCTCTTGGAATCCTCTTCACTGCCAGATGCGGCATATAATGCATTGCATTACATCACATTACAGTATTCAAAATTAGACAGCCGTAATAGGAAATTCATGACTTCTTCTTACCTCCTACCAACACTTTAAATTCAGCATTCTTTCTTTCTTCACCGACCCCCTCTTTCCCATCTACTCTTCTTTACCTTACACTGTACATATCTGCCTAGGTTTCCTTCTCATCCAATACACCTGCCGCCTAGTTAATGCAATCCGTACCATACCCGTCCCGTACTAGACAACGTTTATAACAGACGCACGTACGATTCAGAATACCACCCAACAACCAAGTAAGCAAGGCATCTCTGCCGCATTTGCATTGAATTTGCATTGAATTCGCAGATACTATCACCGAACTAATCACTTACATTAATATATACCTTATTTTGCTGATTTCTTCCCTAGTCCCTGCAAAAAGGCCCCTTGTACTGCACGCACACCATATTAAATATTAAATTACAACCATACCCCTCCAAAATCAGTCTAGCCAGTAGTCTTCCGAGGGCCGCCGCATCTCGCACGCTCCTATCTTTTTTTTTTCTATTAAAATTTTATCTGAACCAACCAACCAATATAATAATACACCGAAACCATTTTTCTCTTTTAAATCTCGCTTTCTCTCTTCTCTCTTCACGATGTCGACTTCCCCACAAACCCAGAGTCAAATCAACAACTCACCCAAGATAATGCCTCCCAGAGACGAGAGCCCGAGTCCACCCCCAGTTCCTCCGAACTCACCAGCGTCACCTTAAAGTTGCGCAAAGCTTTACGAAACTTCCCTGACTTCCCCATCCCCGGTATCGATTTCGTTGATATCCTGCCTCTCTTCGCTAACCACGACCTTCACGAATCTTTAATCCGCGCCCTTGAATTGCAAGTCCTTCTTGTTAACGACGGAAAGAAACCCGATGTTATTGTTGGTTTGGATGCTCGAGGATTTCTTTTTGGACCGTCCCTTGCTTTGAGATTAGGAGCTGGATTTGCTCCCGTACGAAAGAGAGGAAAGCTTCCTGGCCCTACCGAGGAAGCCAGTTTTGAGAAGGAATATGGTCAGGACTATTTCCAAATTCAAAAGGATGCTATCAAGCCTGGGCAATCGGTACTTGTGGGTAGATGATATCATTGCTACTGGTAAGTCAAACCCCTCCTCGTCCTATCAAATACCCTTGCACGACTTTTATACCCCCTCGTCAAGTATTCGTACTGACATACGACGATAGGAGGAAGTGCCCAGGCTGCCGGAAAGCTCGTCGAACAACTCGGAGGAAACTGCATGGGATTTTTATTTATTTTGGAATTGGATTTCTTGAAAGGACGTGATAGACTCAACTCTCCCGTCGTGACGTTATTACGCTGAATGGAGAGACGAGAAACTTAAAGTCACGATCCAACTGTTGGAAAGTTTTCGTTGGCGTTGGTGTCGGGAATTCATCACATAGACAGCATTGCATTACAGACTTCTTCCACATTGAGGTAAAGAAGGCCTTGCTATGAATTGGGAGGACATTTTGGCATATATGTACGGGTGGTATTTTGATGTACTCGTTGGTTGGCTGAGATGATAGTATGATTGATGATTTGGATCAAGTAAATATCTCAATACCACTTACATTACATTGGATGGATGGATGAATATCACATTGGGCAATAATGTCTTGGATCTTTGATATGGTTATGAAAGAAATACAATATCATCACACCTCAAAAACAGTATATGGGGCATGTATTGAAGTTGATACATTGAATATATCTTGATATGTTTGTTATATTCCCACTTACTAGATCAGATCATAATGCATGTGTATATCACATTACAACCCTACAACCTTACACATTCCGACTTATGATGAAAGAAAAGATCTCTTCAAACTTAAGATATCAAAATCACCATCATCGTCGCCATCATGATCAATATCCTCAATCACAGCATCGACAGCAACATCAAACACACCATTCCTCCCTCATCATCATCATCATTATCATCATCCTACCCCTCTTTTTCCAAACCAAAAATAAACGATTCATTAATTACTTGATTAAATCAAATTAATTAATTAGTTGTACAGCTCATCAAAGAAAAAAACAAGAAGCAACCCCTCCACTCTCCCCGCCCTCTTTCTCTTCTCCTTCCTTTCTCCTCTCCTCAACCTCTTCTTCCCGTTTCCGCTTCCCCAAACTTATTTATTAAGATGCTCAGGTGCATCAAGGCTTTTCTCTTATCGTCAGCCCACCAACTGACTATCCGCATGTTAAATCAGGAATAAATCCGTTATCTCCCACTTATGAAGAAGAGAAAAATCGACCGATAAGGAAATTCCGACACATTAAGCTTTTGCACTAGCAGTTTGAAAGGGTCAAATAGATAATATATCCCGGCTCTGGCGGCCAGCCTTGTCAAATAAATGGGAATTATTCTTCTCTATGTAAT
Organism: Monilinia fructigena; assembly: GCA_003260565.1. NCBI lineage: Eukaryota > Fungi > Ascomycota > Leotiomycetes > Helotiales > Sclerotiniaceae > Monilinia > Monilinia fructigena. Next base: position 27,466 of record QKRW01000095.1, read on the forward strand.
TCTCTATTTACTTCTCTCTTTACTTGGATTTACCTGGAATGGATATTTATCATCTCTTCTTCTGGAGGATTGAATTATGCGTTGGAAAGGATATACCAATGAATTAAGAATTAAGGAATTAAGGAATTAAGGAATTAAGGAGTTAAAGAATTAAAGAATTAAAGAATTAAAGAATTAAAGAATTAAAGAATTAAAGAATTAAAGAATTAAAGAATTAAAGAATTAAAGAATTAAAGAATTAAAGAATTAAAGAATTAAAGAATTAAAGAATTAAAGAATTAAAGAATTAAAGAATTAAAGAATCAATGATTTCATGATTTAGCGATTTAATGATTGAATAAATAAATATAATAAATCAATAAATCACCTAATCGAGGGTTTATATATTTATTATATATTATTATTATAATCATCCCATCTTTGTTTTCTTCTTCCCCTTCCTCTTCTTCTTCTTCTTCTTCTTCTTCTTCTTCTTTTCTTTTCCTTCAGTTACGCACAGTTATTATTAGATTATTAGATTATTAGATTATTTGAGTATTTGCTTGTTGGTTCTTTTTCTCCTTTTCATATCGTATACGAAAGTCTTGACGTTTGGTACATTACAAATTCATTCATATACAATACAATACAATACAATACAATACAATACAATACAATACAATACAATACATACAACAATACAATACAATACAATACAATACAATACAATACAATACAATACAATACAATACAATACGATACAATACAATACCACACAATACCACACAATACCACACAATACAAATCCATATACAAATACCTACCTTTACTTGCATTATCTACTCTACAATACAACACAGTACAATACACCACAACACACTACAACACATCACATCATCAACATTAGCATGCAATAAATGCCTTCATTCTTCACCTTCCAACAAGGTAGTGAACGACGCGGCTTCGGCAGCTTCAACGAGAAACTCCCCCCTCCTAGGCCGATTCCGCGCCGTTCCCGATGCGCACAGACTCGGCAGAGGAAGAAGAAGAAGTCTACTAGGATTCAACGTCGACGGATTTGGGGGGGCTTTTGGCGGCAGAGATGATGATGATGAGGGAGATGTAGATGGCTGCGACGAAGAGGAATTTGGGATATGGAAGAGATGGGGAAGGTCGATGAAGGATCTTTGGTTGGAACCCAGGCAAGGTGCGGTGGCCAAGGCTGTGGATAAGTGGTGGTGTAGATGCTTGGTTTTGGTTGTGTTGCCGGCTGCTTTGGTGAGTTTATGTTTGTGATTATGATTATGACGTGATATGCTTGTTCCTTTCAGAAATTAGTCTGCCTCCACGGCAGTGGCCCCCGGAGGGCTAGCGGAGCGTTATCTCGGTGTTCTTGGTTCTGTTGATGGAGGCAAGTTCCCATAGCCCGCTGCGTTTGAAAGTTTTATTTTTCTAAAGTGACTTTTCCTTTTCAAATAGTCTGCCTTTACGGTAGTTTCACATGCCAATTTATCAGCAGCAGTATTTTTCTGGCATTTACTCATTGGAACCAAAGCGACAAACTGGGAATATATAATTATGCGAGATGAAGCTATCATGTCTCAGAATGCCAACATTGACGTTGCGGATTAATAAATATGTTGGAGAATTATACTGATGACTGAGAATGCTAGGCTGTGGCATGGTGTGCGTTGCCTTTCCCTCAATACGAATTTCCTGATGATGACGACGTGGATGATTTACCAACGAATACTTTTGGACACAAGATACCAGGTCACGGAGAAGCTAGAGTTGAGATCAACTTTTGGTTCTTTCTGTTCGTATACTATGGTTTCTACAATATAACAGCATTGATGTGGATTACAAAAGTTTTCAACATTTATTCGCTAAATTGGTATAATCCAACCTCTGTCTAGAAAGCTGCAAGGGCTAACATATCTCAGGTGGCCCAAAAAGCCTTGGTTTCCCTTTCACAGTTTCTGTCATCGCAGCAATGTCTATAGCAGCTCCAATACCTTTTTATTGTATACCTGAACTTCGATATATCACTTCACACAACACCGCGTGGATATGCTGGACATTCTTCGCCATGGCAATGCCATTACTAGTTGCATTTGCCATCCTTCTCAATCATGAACGGCATCTTGGCCTACGTAATCCTCTCTCTGAAACCCAACGAATTTTCACTTCCTCATGGTGGACAGGTGATACCGATACCATAAATGCAAGAGATCGACCACGCAGGCCAAATGTTAGCCGAAATCCAAATGCCTTCAATCATAATGCTTCTCTAGAAGTTGCTTTAGCATCAGATGATATATATCGATCCAGAGATGCTCAACTTATGTTGAGAAAACGCTGGCTTCCAGCAAGTTTTGTTAGATTTATGTGGTTCTGTGCTGCGTTACTAATAGGTATATTGACATACCTATTGGGAGAAACTTATGCCGAAATCTATTTGCGAACGTTACCACATAACACCATTGAAACTCTTGTATACGTTTACAGCTGGGTTGTGACGGTCCATTTGTTAGATGGGTTATGTGGTTGGATTTTAGGGGGTAACGAAGGAGAAAGAGTGGGCAGTTACCCCCTTGGTTGGATCTTTAAGCTGTAAGATCGACTATCATATGTACTCATGCGGAAAAATTACTAACGAATCTCATAGCTACTTCGCTCTAACCTACCAAACCTACGTCCGCGCTCTATACGCCCGCCTTCGTTCCCCCCAACAATTCATCTACCTCCAAGTCATGTCCTCTTCCTTCTTAATTCTTCTCGCCCCCCTCACAATTTCCGCCCCCTTCCATTCTCTCCTCGCTCTCCTCGGTCTAAAACGGTCAATCCTACACCGCATACCAAAAATTCTGCACACGCAATATTTTCCTCCGCGGCTTAAGCGAAAACGTCTCCATGCTCACCTTCCTAGGAAGTATCCTCGTCCTCCACTACGGCGCAAACAAAGATGTCTACCCCTACTTCGCCTTCGACACCCCAATCCCTCCACCACCCAATCCCACCTCATCAACCATCACCACGCTCCTCGCTCCCATAATCAACTTCTTCCCCAGCATCCCCCACACCCCCGTGCACCTTCCCTCCTCCCCCTTCCCTAACACCCAATACGACTTCCGCCTCACCTTCTACGCCTCCGTCGTCACGTGGGCCTGCGAAATCATCGCAGGCTGGATCACCCGGCGCATCTTGTGGTTCGGCTGGAAAATGGACGTCACGGGCGAAGGCAAGCGAGATCTCGGTAGCTGGCCCGAACTCCTACCCACTGGCGTAGTGGTCATGGTGCACGTATTACAAAACATGCTTTTCAGTATGGTGCGACTGGCTTTCCATTAGCAGCACAGATATTGTGCGGGAATGCGGTTATGGTAAAAAATATATCATACATTTCAGGAGCGCAGAGTACGGCAAAGCACATTGGATTGGATTGGATTGGATTGGATTGGATTGGATTGGATTGGATTGGATTGGATTGGATTGGATTGGACTAGGTTGCATGGGATAGGATAGGATCAAATGCATGGGGTGCATTTCATGCGTGTTTTTTTTTCCAGCGTGGTGTTGGGAGTTTTACTGCCTTGCTCTCTTTTTTAACACTGTTTTTTTCTTTTTGCGGCTTTTTCTCTATTCCCTTACATACCCTCGCTGCTATGTTGTTTTCTTGATACCATTCACGCAACCATTCCACTCACACACCCAGTTTAATTAATGATCAAATAAATGAAAGACACATACCCTCTATTTCGATGCTTGCCTGCCTGCCTTTCCTTGCATTGCCTTATCTTGAACGAAGAGGTGTATGGGTGATGAGGGATGAAGGATGGGGGGTGGATACGGTGTCAATATAAGCGCACATTTGGATTTCTGAGGCTATGGGGATGACGACTCATGAAGGGAGGGGAATTTTCTGGGTTTGAGTTTTGAGGTGAGTTTTCATAAGGGTATCTTATTTTTAATACGTGTATATCTACAGTGATTTGTGAAGCTACCTAGGTAGTTGCTACTTTTTTTTCCTGCTTTATTCGTCCGAGATTGTCCGACTGGTTGTGCGCTAATATCACGTTTTCGTCATTTGCGTGAATTTTTTGATCTGATCACTCTCGGGCCATATCAATCCGAATCTCGCCTCTGCTGCAGTATCTATCCATCCATCCTGAAATCTTACTTTCCTTCCTCTTACCTCACCTCATACTTCACCCTCTACTCAAACTCCCTCTTTTCCCCAGTTTTCCCCACCCCTCCAATACATCTCTATCAACATTAACCGCCCCAATCCCTTTGAAAAGCCTCCTCTCCACCACAAACACCCACTACCCCCCTAGTCTCCCCTTTACAAACTCCCACGCATTCACTTGATGAACTGGATCGACCATCTTCCACTCTCTCTTTCTCTTATCCTCTTGAGTCTCTCCCTCGTACGGGGCTTGTTCCCCCCAAATCAAATTATCCCCACCGATATCATCTCTACCCGCATCATTTCACTAATCACACTCGTCCACATTGCGAAGAAATCTTGGAGTTTTGTGAGGATGATTGGAGTCATTGGAGGAGGTAATTCGAGAAGACGAGTTATGGCGAGGCAGGAGAGTTTTTGACGGTCGATGTTGGCCATGCTGTCGAAATGACGGAACCATTCTTCGCTTAACCATTTCCAAGTATTTTCAAAATTGCCATTATCGATGCTGGCAAGGAGGTTAGCGAACACGGTTGGATCCGCTAGCGCGATACGGGCAAGAATGGTAAAGTAATCTGTTTCAACTACATCATCCAATTTTGGATATCTACGGTCAGGACCAGTAGTTTGATGAGCTTCCCATGCGTCGAGAAGTCCTGAGAAGATCTTTCCGTGTAGCCAGATTCGTGAAGGTCTTTGGTGATTTGTGTTACACCATTTGAACCTCCAAGTTTTTCGGCAGCACGAATCAAATCCTCGACAGCTGTAGTAACTAGACCCGCTAAGTCGCGTTTTGTGACCCCTAGAAGGCTAGTCATATATGAGAGGATTCGAAGTCTATTAGCGTCGCCAAGCATAGCTTCTGGTGCTAAAAGAATGTATTCGTTCACAATACTAAGGACGACGCGGAGATTATCGAACCGAGTTCGAGCAGAGGAAATGCACAGTCAATGAGGGCTAGGACTTCGGGAGATGCAGGTGATGATGATTGGGCCAGAATTTGTGACCACAATTCAAGTGCTTCTTCCATGAGGTAGACCTGCATTTCGGAGCCGGGTTCCACGGCACGTTGAATTAGAGGTAGGATAAGCGAGTGGTATCTTTCAGATTGCCCTTGCATGGATGTTACAAGAGTAGACATGATCGTTAGTATGGCCTGTTTAAGCAAATGCTCTTCTCCAGAAGCTTCCCATAGACCTGGCAAAATAGAAACAATTTGATCTGCGTATGGAGATATATGAGTTTCCAACCTAACCGCAATTATTCTGATTGTTTCCAAGATCACTAATTTAGTTTCTGTGTTTTCAACCTCTTGTATCAGGGTCATATTGCGACCCAGAATATCCGGAGCATATGGCAGAAAAGAGTCAACTTGAAATTCGAAATCATCAACGATCGCTTTGAATTGACGAGCTGCAGTAATGCGAACGGACGTGATCATTTGTTTCATCCTCTGCTTTGAGTAGGTGTTGAAAGATTTGATAAACCAATGGCCTGTTAGCTTGTGATATTCTGACAGGAATCCATTGGCTAAGAAGAATAGCAATCCGTCGACGAAGTACCTTCCAACCCTGACCAGTTTGCTGAACATCATTAACTAAAGTTGAGGTAAGGAAGGTATCGAAATCAAAGCTTTGATGAATAACGGCAGCAGACAATCCCATGGCAGTATACACAGCATCTTTGACCACTACAGAGTCCCGTCACTACCCGTAACAGACTGAAAGTATTGTAGCAATGGTGCTACCAAAAGATCTTTAAAGTTAATGACGAGGTCCATGAACAGTTTTTTCGGCACAAGGTCGGACTTCAAATTCCCAAGTATCACCCCCTCCTTCTTCTCGTATCTCCCATTCATCCTCGTCTTCTTCCCAGGACTCTAGATCAGCTTGACGAAAGACAAAGAACTTAGTAACAATAACACTTGCCATCTCAGCTATTAGTTGTTCAGTAAGTAATTGTGACTTGAGGGATGCGACGGCTTGTTGTTGTTGTGCTTTGACCTCGTGAGTTCGATATTGAACGATTGTGTTGGACTGAAAACCATTTTCATACAAGCTCGCAAAAGTGTGAGACCCTTTAAACATAGCTTTTCCATGATGGGTCTATCTTGTTTTGAACCATCATCAGTCTTCAACGCCTTGGCACTGAAATCTTGAGTTGCCGATCCGTAAGAGTCTCCAAATTTAGCAACGAAATCCCCAATATGCTCTTACTAGATCTATGGAATTAGGTAAGAGTGCGAATGCAGCAGGATGCGTATTGGACATTTGCACATGCAGTTTTGCGAATTGCACCAGGTGTTTCTCAGCTAGTTCTTTTGCAGGAGAGGCCAGGGTTGCCGGTTCTTCATTTACCATTGTGAGAAGTTGGCCAAACTGCTGTTGCGATTGTTGCCAGATTTGCTGGACATCTTGATTATGATTTGGATACTCATAGCCCACGATGAGAAGTCGTCTTAGAATCTTGATTGCAATGAGACTATTTTCCATGGAATCTAATAGCACCTCCTTGATCACCCGAAGAATTTTCGGCGAAGAACTCAAGCCATTGCGAAACCTTTTGTGTATAAATACCGCTTAGTAAGAATACCATCTCTGGAGTGACGGATTGCAAGCTCGTTTGCGATCTCCTTAATCGTGCCGTCGCCAATTCTTTCACAACTTGTAATAATATCAACATTCCTCTTCGCAGATGAAGTTGGTTGGTTTCATTTGCCGTTCGAAGCATTCTAATTAAATTCGTAAGAACATCAGGCCAATCCATAGGATAATCCACTCGGACTACTTTCGAAATCACCAAGGCATTTTGTAGAGCAAGCTGTGGGTCGGTCTCTTCGAAGCCGCTCTCTAATAGATGTGATCGAATATTCTCTTTCTCTTCCAAAGAAATAGCATTTGGAGCTGTCTTTCGCCAGTATTTATCGATGCCATTCTTTAATTGAATGACTGCAAGATATCTTATTTCGGAGGGTAGGGACTTATCGAGATTATACTGCCTGAGATAAAAGGATTAGTCTGGTGAACAATTTCCAATACACATGGAGAAAATACCTGCAGTAAAGTATAATATCCTCTCTGTGTCTTCCAAGCTTCTAGCTGTTGTGTTCCAGTTTGTATAGCTAGCTGTTGAGAGGATCCTGCCGACTGCAAGGCTAGGTATACCTGCTGAGGGTTAAGAGGAGCTGCCTCACCAGGAACTTCGATTGAAAACGCCATAATGAAGATCTAACTAATACTTTCAAAAGAGATCAAAGAATGCAATTATCTGCAAGAGATAAAAGAAAGTTGTTGAGTATTATTGAAACCTAGCCCACCAGCCGAGTTGTTTTTCCTGAGGGTCGGTCTCTAACTTTTTGTTCGAGCTTGTGACACTTCACTTCAGCCTCGTCAAAGCTCCACCAAGGAATTATAAATGAATAAGGTTGATTACGTAACGTAACTTATGGTGAACCGGGTCATATGGGGAACCGGGTCACAAAATTCAATTCTCTCTATGTGATCTTGTTCTACGAGCTACACATTCATCCAATTCCAACTCTAAATCACTTGAACTACTATCTGGCTCTTCTTCTTCAGTCTCCTCTTCTAATTGTTCAATTGGACGTTTACGTGGTCGTCCTCCGTGGCTTTTTCTCCTTAGGTTTTTCCTCCGCCTCACGTACCATTTTCAGTACTTCCTCACTACTAAAGACAAATTGACCTTGTAATTTGACTCTTTTGCCTTTAGTTCTCTTCTTTCGAGTCTCAATTACCTCCTGAGCATCAGCGAGCTGTTTCCGAAGTAGGGCTATCTCAGCATTTTGAGATTCTACAAGCCTAGTCATTCTCTTGGCATATCGACGAGTTGGTGATGCAAGAGAATCATTATCTGCTAGAGCTTTATTAAAGGTCTGATTTGCTTGCCTTAGCTCTGTCCCATCTGGAGGAGAGCTCCTAAGTATAGATAAGTCTAGATCTTGATTGGAGGTTCTCATTTGTGGAGTGGAAGGTTGCTGGGAGGAGTTAAATGGTAATGAATCGAGTACTTTTCGTGGGGCAAAAGGTACTAAACCAGCTCCTCTCCAGCCAGCTTTAATATTAGAAGAATTCAGTGCTTTTTTCTAATATTTTGAAAGAGTCCTACCCATTCAGCTCTTTGGATTCGCTTTACACCAGCTCGAGAATATCGATCGACCTCTAAAGCATGATATCGTTTCATTGGCCCATACACCGCAATATCAAGTGGTTGAAGCAAGTGGGAGCAATGAGGAGGTAATGTAAGTAAATCGATATCCTTCTCTATACAGAAAGCCAATAAAGCTGCCTGTAATATGACTTGAATGGCCATCCATGATCAAAAGTCGAGGTCGGTCACCTGACACTTTCTTGGATTCTGGTTCGAAAACCCTTTTTAGCCATTCTAATCCATGACTATTTGAGGTCCATCATCCATTCGTACTAGTAGAGAACTGCCAGCTTTGAGGTGTGTCCTTTGGAATCCATGCAGAATTCGTCGTATTCTGAGCCTTGAAAATGACCATAGGTGATAGAGCCTTTCCAGCTGCATTGACACATTCAAATGCAGTTATCCATTCTTGCTTGCCAGCTGTAACTTTCCAATTCGATTTCTGAGTAGAATCGACTATAATACGCGTACTTTGAGTAGTTCCAACTCCAAATCCGGTTTCGTCCATATTATACATATCATCTAATTCATACTTTCGTTCAATGAGACGCGTACGAAACGCGTCAAACCAAGCCTGAATATTCTCCGGTGTTTTGCCTCTTTAGCCCGATTAGACTCTAATTGACGTGAGTAGCATGTCTTAAGTTCTGGATGTCGTTTTTGGAATCTATAGATCCACTCGTGGCCTATAGGTAGAATTTCTGTCGAGGTAGGAATTCGAGATGACGACGCGACCTGAACGCGTCGAAGACGAATTTCGTCGGCCATTTCCTTCACCAACATAGGTGTAGCAGGGAATCCAGTGATGGTAAGTCGTGAAATCCATCGTACAAGAGTATTTTCTTCTGCGTTTGAAAGAATTTGAGCCATTTCGTGGGATTGAGTATGTGATTTCCTTCCAGCGACCCTAGCTATGAGAGTTGACTTAGGAACTTCAAAATACTCTGCAGCCTTTCTAATTGATTTAAATTCCTTCAATTGAAGTGCAATAATAGCATTCTGTATCTTCTCTTCAATTTGAGAAAGGCGTAAGAGGTGATTCGGTATGCATAGCAAAATTTGTTGGGGTTTGAAGTCAGTGATGGGCTAAATGTGACCCGGTTCCCCATATGACCCGGTTCACCATAAGTTACGTTATAAGGTTACCTTTTAGAATATCTTGGGTAGGACTAGCGAAGATGAGTTTGTGGCGACGGGAAAGGGATGGGTAACGTTGTTTACCATATTGCATTGCATGTATTTCCATGAGATTCAAATTCAAATTCGAACTTGACATGGGATGGGATGGGATGCGATGCGATGCGATGGGAAATAGTATGAATAAGGTCACTATGATTTCTACAAAGTATACTCACTCATACATACCTGGGGCTAGATACGAAGATGATCTTTGAGTTTCATATATCAATTCATCCGATCTATCTAGACCTATCTCGGCCTATCCAAGGTTACTTCAATTCATCCTTTGGAACCTCCTATCATAATCTTAAGGTTAAGGGTCAAGACTCTGATTCGGTAGGTCCATGGGTACCCAAGAACATATCTCGGACCCCAATACGAGTTCCCCTCATTTCAAACCCCGATGACGACGTTATACATGAAATATATTTGGGTGGTTGTCGTGAGTCTGCTCCGCGGTTGACAGGTCGAATGGACATCCACGTGAGCTCAATTGGACCTGTGAAGCATTTTTACATTCCATCTCCCTAAAAAAATGCACAAAAGTACGAAGCAACATTGAGATTTAAGGTCGTAGCACCATCAATAAATATCAAAATCCATCATAATTACGATAAAGATTACCCTGCCTACTTTAGTATTTCCAAGTATGGCTTCTCTTCCTTCCACCTATAAAGCTTTGCGCTTTAATACCCTTGCAGGGCCTCTGACAGTTGAAGAGCAAGATATTGCATCCATTCAGACCCCAAAGACACTCTTGATCAAAGTTCACTTTGCTTCCATCAATCCAGTTGACACGCAATTATGGCGCGCAGGTATAGTTTCAGTTGTTGCCGGTTCCAAGGGTATGGGACGTGATTTCTCGGGCACGATCGTGGCTATTGGAGATCAGGTGAAAGGAAATTGGTCGATTGGAGATGAAGTTTTTGGCTTGCTGTTTCAAATTGTATGCTTCTTGTGTTTCTTGGGCGGTGCAATTGGGACTAATAATAGGTGAGATAGTTCGGGCAGGGAACATTCAGTCAATATATTGCTGTTGATCCAGCTTCAGATCCTGTGGTTAAGAAACCTAATTGTCTATCTCATGAAACTGCCGCTTCTATCCCCCTCGTTACACTAACGATGTTTGCTGCTTTGGACTGGCTACCTGGGAGTAATGGTGATTCCCAAAGGAAGGTGATAGTACGGGGAGCATCTGGGGGATGTGGTTCATGGGCTGTACAGTGTACGTTTCTCTTTTGTAACCTCTTGCCTATCATTGAATAGGTGGTTGATATTAACAACTTCAAAAGTGGCAAAGCTTCTATATGATTGTCATGTCACGGCCATTTGTTCCGGCAGGAATCTAGACTATGTCAAAAGTCTAGGAGCAGATGAAGTCATTGATTATACCTCCCAGCCAGTGTTGCAAACGCTACTCGATAGCAAAATTGCTTCAAAGAATTTCGACCTTCTGATAGATTGTGTTGGTGGAACAGAGCTTATACCCTCATACGTGAGTCTCTTATTACCCTCCTCAACGAGCATCATCATAATAATCACACACAGCCTGAGCTCCTCCATAGCAACGGCGCATATGTCACCATAGTTGGCGACAAAACCGATACAAAAAGACTTGGAGGTCCCATGACATTCTTCAAGCACCCCACACAGATCTGGCGTTATTTGACAGGTTTGATATGGGGACCTCGTTATGCTATCGTGTCACTCCACACTCAATCCGAATATCTAGAGAAAGTTGTAGGTTTAGCCGAGAGAGGAGAAGTGAAAATTGAGATTCAAGAAGTTATCAAAGATGCATTGAACGAGGAGAATGAGTCCTGGAATAGGGCAATTGAGATGATTGAGACCGCGAGGGTGAGAGGGAAGGTTGTCCTGGAGATATTGTGATATGGCTATCAGCACGCTGATGATGATATCAACTCTGTTAGCTTTTCGATCGAGGGCTGCGGATTCATATTGGGTTGACTGTTTGTGCGTGACCTGTGCTAATTGATGTACATTTCGAAAAAAACTGTTGACTCTTGACCAATATAGTGAGATGATATTACGAGTATTTTCTAAAGGGTCAACTCGAGGATACGTTTCTGTATGTATTGATACAATTCGAATGGATTGGCATACAGATCTTCAGATGGAGATTAATCTCGACCGCATTTCTAATACAATCCGCACATATCAAATGAGACAATATCAACCAATAAATAAATTTGAAAGTCCGAGTTAACAGTCGATTCACAGCATAATCCTATCTTGAAAGTATTGATACCGAACGAGATAAATTGCCATACCTGTAGGCTCGATCGCGAATAAATATTGAACTTTGAGACGGAGAATACGATACAATCTTTTCATACATCAATTGAGACAGTGAGTTGGAGTGCCTAAAACATCAGTTACAAAAGTAAATGTCCAAAATTCTTGCATCTAATTTCAACTAAGCGACATATTAATTAACAAAGTTCCTGTGATCTTTAAGCCATAGAGATTAGTGGTTGAGGTGCTCAGTTCCAGTAATCACAATAGCTAGATTCTGAAAGAGCAGTGTATTGGTACCTATGACAACTCCTTACCATTACGCAGACAAGGCAAGGGTTTGCTTTCCTAAAAGATCAAACTAATATCTTGAAGTTGCCGTCTCTTTTACTATGGTATGTTATCTCTCTCTTTTCTTCTTTGCTCGATCCAAGACCCTAATTCCCTCCATATTTTCTCCTTCTCCACAGGCGATAATGATGCTGCCAACCCAGACGTACTAGAAGCCACAAAAACTCTTGCTCCTCCCCATGATACTTTACCCTCCACAATCCCTAGGTTCTCCTCTTCTGACTGCCACCCATACCTAAATTGATCTTTTGTAATACCCCTCCCTTTCCTCACCCTCCACACACTCTCCCAAATGCCTTTTCCAACCAACGCCACCGTTTCCGGTCTATACATTCTAATCTTGTCTTCCAATATGCTCACTCCATCATCCATCTCTTTTTTCGATAACTCACTCCCATTCCGGGTTGGCCTCTCCACAATATTTGTATTCCCTAAAGCATACAGCTCCGGTAACCGCACATCGTCCTCCGCTTTTAAGAGACGAGTGGTACAACCTGAGGAATAGAGTAGTTTCCAGAACAGATTGGACGGATGCGCATATGCATGGCCATCTCGAGCAGTTTGTAGACCCGGATTCAGTCCTACGAATAGGCAAAGAAGATTAGGAGCTATGACGTCGGGAAGGGGCGGGAGGTGAGCGTAGATGGAGGGTGGCGCATAGCCTGTTGGGGCACGGGAACGAGGTTTTTTGGGCTGAGAAGTCGAGGGGTCAACAGATGAAGGAGAGGCTTGGTGAAGTTTGCGTTTGAGGGGTGAGGGTGATGGTTGCGAAGTCGATGATGTTGACGAGGGTTTTCGGGGACTTTGTCGGGGGCGTGAAGTTGGGTCTGGAGAGTATGTGAATGAGGATATGTTTAGTTTGTTTGCAAAGCTCGGTACTGATAAGTTAGTTGAAGTATGTATTTCAATTTCTTCCTTTTTAAAGTATTTGGAGTCCTGTTGTCCATTCATGTTGTTGGACGAGATAATACAGATCTGCAGCTTCAGTCAATTTGGAGTAGGGGTAGCAATGACGTCGGGCGATACGAGGAACTGTCCTGAACCATGATAGCCATCATTATGGTACGAACAGAGGTAACCTGGAACACAAGGAGACTCATAACATTTGTATGTGTACTACATACAGTAAATAGCTATTCTGAACCCTCAACGCCATCAGTACCAATGTATAAAGAAAGAATACGACGAACGTGTCAGACCAGGAGGTGGCTGTTGTTGTTCTAGCGACCCTCATTAGTTAATTCATTGTTTACGCTGTTCGTAACGGTGAATGGATGCATGGTGGGGCTGGGCTGTGCGGACTTTCCCCCAACAAGACAGATAGAAATAGAAATAATGAAAGTTATATAAATGGCATTCCTCCTGATTTCTCTTCTGATTCTATTGTCTTAATTATCAAACTCTTCATAATATAAAATCATGGCATCCGTTCAGAAAGTACTCGATACATTGCACATTGGAGGCAAAGCACAAGCTGCCCCTCCTAAAGAAACCTAGCTCCACCGAGCTTGAACAGCTAAAGGAGAAGTACACCAAAGCCAAGCAAGACCAAGTCTTTGCATTTTACGATTCCCTTGATGTTGCAGAAAAAGCATCTCTTTACGAACAACTTTCTGGTTTTGACCCAGAATATATCAACAAAATCACCGACAAAGCACTCAACCCACCCAAAACCCAAGATGCAGACAAAGAGACTGGTCTTGAACCACTCCCTGAATCTGCGACTGCCAGTATTCTCGACTCGAAAGCCGAAGACATTGAGAAGTGGTACGAGTCAGGTTTAGACCTGATTGCAGAGAATAAGGTTGCAGTGGTGCTCATGGCCGGTGGCCAAGGAACCCGTTTAGGAAGTTCAGCTCCTAAGGGATGTTTCAATATTGGTCTACCTTCCGAAAAGTCCCTTTTCCAAATACAGGCGGAACGTATTCGCAGAGTTCAGAGATTGGCACACAAGAAGGCTGGCTATGCTGCGGATAAAAAGGTCATCGTTCCCTGGTATGTTATGACCAGTGGTCCAACCCGAGGACCCACCGCAAAGTACTTCGGGGAACATGATTACTTTGGTTTAGAAAAGGAGAATGTTATTATCTTCGAACAAGGTGTTCTTCCTTGTATTTCGAATGAGGGTAAGATTCTTTTGGAGAGTAAGGGCAAGGTTGCTGTTGCACCAGATGGAAATGGTGGTATTTACCAAGCCATTGTTACATCAAATGTTCTCTCTGACATGACAAACCGGGGCATTCAACACATCCACGCTTACTGTGTTGATAACTGTCTTGTCAAGGTAGCAGATCCAGTATTCATCGGTTTCTCAGCCTCCAAAGATGTCGACATTGCTACAAAGGTTGTCCGAAAGAGAGATGCTACCGAATCCGTCGGTTTGATCCTTCTCAAGAATGGCAAGCCTGATGTTGTTGAATATTCCGAAATTGACAAGCAGACTGCCGAAGCCAAAGACCCCAAGCAACCAGATGTCTTGAAGTTCAGGGCAGCAAATATCGTTAACCATTACTACTCCTTCCGATTCTTGGAATCGATTCCCGAATGGGCCCACAAATTACCTCACCACGTTGCGCGAAAGAAGATCCCTTATGTGGATACCGAGAAGGGTACAACTGTCAAACCCGAAAAGCCAAATGGCATCAAACTTGAGCAATTCGTTTTCGACGTTTTCCCAATGTTGGAGCTCAACAAGTTTGCTTCTATGGAAGTCAAACGTGAGGATGAATTCTCACCGTTGAAGAATGCAAAGGGCACAGGTGAAGATGATCAAGATACCAGTAAGAAACATATCATGGATCAAGGTAAACGATGGGTACAAGCTGCGGGTGCTACAGTTGTTGGAGAGAGTGCTGAGGATGGTATTGAAGTTTCCCCGTTGATCAGCTACGTAAGTTGACCCTAGGTTTTCCCATCATTCCTCAAGTCAGTCATGCTGATCTATTTACAGGGCGGAGAAGGATTGGAGAATCTAAAGGGCAAGACCATTACTGCTCCAGCTGTTTTGGAGAAGGAATTATCATAAGGGAGTTCAGGTGAACATTTTGGGAATTTTTTAGCTTAGGCTATGAGCCTTGATAGGGAGCAATATTACTAGCGACACCATCGAAAGGCTCTGGGATGGATTGGATAACTAATAGCACCAATACAAAGGACCAACATCATTTTAGAACCCTTTCAATGATCCTAGTGACCTTCCATACCTAGTTTTGACCTTGGGGAAGCCAAATTAGCTGAGACCCTAGAAACAAAGAAAGACTTCTAGTATACATTCTAGTGTGCATTCTAAGCCTCCACTACTAAATCATAATATATAAGCCTTGCTCGATGACAGATATTTGCCGCCACAACCTAAGCCCCTCCTCATTCCAGAAAATCCACATAGGCATCCATTCCATCGATCAGCCAGACCTTTTCACGTCACCTACGTAGTACTCCTCAACAATCAACCCCAAGCTTAAAACATCTGGATACATCTAACCGTCATGTGCACCCCACACTACGTATGGAGATCTGCAGAAAGGTGGGGGCTTTTCCAGATTGATCCAGCAAACCGGAATCGTCTGGGTATGTATTCCATGCTTGTGAGTGCTTGTGGGTGCTTGTGTGCTTGAAAGCTTTCACAGTTGGTGAAAATGTGCTTGAGATATGCTTAAATCTCGGTTATATCGCCCTCTAGATTAAGCTTATTGGGTGGGTTTGGTTATATTGGTTCTTGAGAGACTTTTCGGGCTCGGGCGATCGATTCATTAGATTAGATAGGTGTGAAGAACGAGAGAAGGAAGGAAAGAGAGAAAGGACTGAGTTAACCGAAATGTAAGATCTTACGATTAGACGGATATCCAGCTCTTTACGATAGATATATCGTTTGATTCTTACGTCTGTAGATTACATACATTCGAGGTCACTCACTCATGCATTCATATATACATAGAGAATTCTGATATGGATAAGACATCAACATGTGACATGTGCCAAGCCGTGTGGCAGTGCTTGATATACCATTGGTTGAGGAACGGTAAGTTGCTGATTATAGGAAGAAAGGCAAAGCCAAGAAAAACACCCTACCAATTCGCCTTGGCCTAAATTTCACTAATTCAAAGGACTACTTGTTAGTGTCTAGTACAGAATGACTGATATTACTCGTAGCACGGTAAGCAATTATTAGGCATATATATGTGCATCGTGAATCCCCCGGCTCGAGTAAGAATCATCCATCTGCAAACAAAACACAAGTGTAAAGCACGAGCAAACACAACATTGAAGAAGTTCCTAGCATATTCATTCATACACAAGCCAAGCGCTGCGGCGAAACGAACACAACATTCAGATCGGAAAACTTTTTACGTTTTGGTTATTTTATGACTTTAATCCTTGAATTCCATCCAAACTACCAGTCAGCAGTACTGTACAATATCGACATACTTTTACTTTCCACATTTCTATTTTGCGGGAAGGATAAGGATAACTTTATTTCCTCCAACATATCACAACATTGATCGAATAATTCTTGGAAAGAAAGAAGGAATATTCGTTCTTTACTATAACCTTATTTGAGCATAGCTTTTCTTCAACATGAGATCGCATCTTTGGACTGTAGCAATTGCTACTCCTCTCCTCGACACCTTCATTTGCGCATCCGCAATTTAAACCCGAAGACGAAACTTGTGGTGCGCAATGCGAATGCGAATGCGAATGCGAATGCCGATGCCGATGCGGACTTCACATGGTATTCGCGCCGAAAAGGAAGAGCGGGATTTGTTTAAGCGTAAAGGAGGAGGTGGTGGGGGTGGAAGGGGGGCGGAGGAGGTAGTTCGGGTAGCGGAGGAAAAGGGGGCGGATCTGGCTCCAGCAGTGGAGGGTCGAGTTCTTCAAGGTATGCATATGGAGGTTCTTATAATTCTGGAGGTCTGGAGTATATAAAAGGTGAAGGGTGCAGAGAGGTGGTTCTATAAATGGACAAGAGTTGATGCAGAAAATTGGCAAAAGTGGTTTGGGGGGGAATAATGTAGTTTCTTTGAACAGAAGCGGATATTTTGATGGAAATTGCAGATGGAGTTTTGGTGCAGGATTATAAGCTAACTCTAAGAAAGTTCTTCTGGTGCAGAGGGTCAACTTCCTCTTCTTCCAATGCTGGTGGTGCGACAAGATCTGGCTCTGGTCCGGCTCCCGCTTTATGGTGGTGGTAATATGTATGTGTCTCCACTCTCTCAAAATGACGTATGTAAAACTAACCAGTATACAAATAGTATGGTGGAGGGGCAGCAACACCCTATTCGGCAGGCACCCGGTCACCTCTAGGAATAGCCCCATCCTTCTCGGTGTCGGCGCTCTAGCCGTCCTTCCGGGTCTTTGGCTCTTTGGCGCCTACAGCTATATCCATACCATAACCCGTACTCGTTCCACAATCATTCCGCCACTCGAAATAGCACCAATGATACAAATACAGCTGTAGCAACGCGTCAAGATTCAGGTACAGGCGTCAATGAAACAAGGCCCGTTCTATGTCTCTGCGCTGCATATTCAGTCTGCGGGGTGCGATGATAATGGGAATAGCACGTTTTTAGACCAGTTAATTGGGGACGGAAGCTATGCAGCTCTCAACAAAAACATTGGTCAATGTGGCCGATGTTAACGGAACAACAACCATTATCCTCAACGGAACATTACGAATGGAACAACAGTAAGCGAGGGAACCGATTCCGCAGCGGGAGAACAATTGCTGAGGGCATGGGCTGGTGGGTTATGATTGCCATTGTGTTCGCCACTTGTTTTGCAATTTAAACTATTCGAACCGATACCGATGATGAGCAAATGTGCTGGAGCCTTGTCTTTCGGTATCATTCTCTGATATGAAGAGAAAATACCGGGGTGTCCATTGTATATTTTCGACACGAATAAGGAAGGCATGGTTATTCTTTTTCTGGCGTTTTTAGCGCGACGGGAACGGGATGAGATTATGACCACATAGACTTCACATGATGTGATGTATTACTAGTATGAATTAATGGGGGACAGTGTGTTATACTCTTTGAAATACACGGGTAAAGCAGCAATGCTGGCAAAACAATCGTTCGTAACATAATAGATGTTGTATTTTTAGTATCTTTCTCCTCATGGAATAGTTGAAGATAATTGAATTTGGAATACATCCGGCGCGATACTTGAACTTGCGGGATTATTTAAATGCTTTAAATCTGCTTTACATGTCGAACGGGAATGTATGTATATTTTACAGCGGCTTTCTTGACCTGTAATACTAACTCTATGATATCTAAGCTGATTCGAAATTTCTTGCTTTACGTCGGCGTATCAGTTCTCCCAATGGTATATCATCCTCATCCAAAATATCAGCTTCTTCATCTACTCCGTAATCCCGCAATCTATCACCTTCCGAATTCGTCCACCCTTCTTCTCCGTCGAGACCTTCTTCATACTCGCTTACATATCTTTCGGCTTCCTCCTCATTTTCTTCATAGTATCCATCTCCATCACGGCCGCCACGCTTCTTCCATCGTTTCAAATCCGCCTCTTGTCTCTGTTTAAATGCTTCTCTCTCTTCCTCTACACTCCCAAATACCTTTTCTCTCAATGGATAGGTTTCCACTCCAGTACATCCCGCTCGCCTTCCTAACTTATCTGGATCTGGAGGTGGCCACATCCCCTCTTTATCATTGAATCCATTTTCTTCCCACTTCCCTGCACTCTCTATGCTTGGTCCTCCCGCAAACGGATTGAACCACATCAACACATTCCCCGTCCCCATGCCCTGGACAATATTCTCCCAAATTCCAATATCAAAGGGAAATTCCACCTTGTTTACTCGAACTTTTCGCCCTCCACTCGCATATACATATCCGCGCATATTGCGTGTCTTTGAGCGTTCGATAATCGCATCGTGGCGTTCGATTTCCCACGCTTCTATCATGTATATGTTTGTAGCTAGAGAGTAGGCAGTTCGGATAAAGAGAAGAGACATGGCGAAGAGGGAGAAGCCATTGGAACAGGATATTATGAAGAGGAAAGATATAGCGGTCGTGGAGGGTCCGAGGTAGGATGGGAGGGTGCTTTCGGAGACGACATAGGTGATGCGGGTATAGAGGTAGGTGGTGAGGATTGTAATGGAGAGAGAACGGCGTAAAAGAGAAGCGGATGAAGTGGGGGAATGTGATGTGGGAGACGCAATTGTTTGTCCAAGGGCAGTGATGATCCATTTTAGGGATGCAGCTATGAGGGTTAGTTGAAATTCAAGTTCGAGTGATGGAGATGGAGTGAGGCATACCGTTTACATTTTTTACAATGATGTGCTCTTGGTGGCTTGAGAGCATCACATTTCTTACACCATCTCACATTTTCCCATTCCATCTCCTCTACACCTTCGCCTTCACCTTCGACCTTCTTCTTGCTCTCTATCCCCTCAATCTTCACTCCATCAACCCATCCCTTTTTTCCAGGATCAACATGACATGTCTGATAATAGCACCAGATCATCGCCCACGCACACGCATTAAAAACCACTGCCTCTCCTCTCTTCAAAGGACCAGGCTCCAGATAATAAAACAATATCTGTGACCCATACGTCAAAAACAGCATATGAAAGTAACAGAAAGGTTGCGCAAGATCTGTAATCGACTTGATTCGGCATCGGGAAAAGAGACGCGTATGCGCCATGGTTGAATGACTTTACATCAAAAGCTGAAATTGAAAGGACATATTTGAGTAATCTCAAAACCCCCTATATTCACATTCGCGTTTATTCAGCATGTAGCCTTACAGCCTCGTCGTATCCACGCTCGGTCATTTTGGCTCCCCGGCTGACGTAATAGAGCGGGGCGAAGCTTATTTTCTCGCCTGTCAAATCACGTGCTACAGGGGTCAAAATCGCGAAGGAACGAGTCGGGCAATTGTTAAACCGTCGGTCTCTTCAACTGCTCCATTCGTGCGTAGATAGAGAGTTGTTGGAACGCGGTGGGGATATTGGAATGGTGACTCACGTAAGGAGACGGTTGCTTTCTTGTCCGATGATTGCATGACTTTGTCAGGGTGCGAGTGCGCCAGGCTTTGATGATGATAAATATAATGAACCAAAATTCTCAAGGGTGGGATTGAAGTCCATTGTGGCGGAGGAATTGAGGTCTCATGTAATGCTGGAGTGGGTTTTGGCGCCGTTGATATGGAGTTGATACGGACGTAGATTATTGTCCTGCAATTAGAAATATCCATATTTTCGTGATTCAACGTTGCCAGGGTTCTTGGATATAATTTCCTTTCCGTTGAATGGCTTGGCTTGGCTGGGCTCGTGGATGTTTATATAGGAGGTAAATACCTATTTTTGTTTGTTGTATTTTAACTTTTTTATGAATTGAGTCAATAAAATCTCCTGTTGAAGAATCTGTTGTTTTCTTATTCCCCATTGCACTATCCCAACGTTCATTCTATCTGAAAGTCGCTTCATCTCATACTTTCTAATCATCACACCACATTTCTATTTCCTCCACCATGGAACAGTCCGCGCAAACTCTATATTTAGAGGTTCCCTCAGCAACACATCAACCCTCTTCCAACACGACTATCTCCCAAATTCCAATCAGTGTACAGGAAAAGTCAACACCAGATGCTGTTACGCCAGCGCCAAAAATTGAATTTCAACCCACTACCGCTTTTTATCCTCGCCTTTTCCTCCATATGTCTCATTACTCTCGCAGCTGCACTCGATGCTACTTCTCTCAGTATCGCTCTTCCGATCATTACCACAAAACTTCGAGGAACCGCTATCGAAGCATTCTGGTCTGGAACCAGTTTCCTTCTCACGAGTGCCGTCTCTCAGCCTGTGATTGCAGGATTGAGTCATGTTTTTGGGAGAAAAGAATTACTTCTTGGGTCTGCGGTCTTTTTTGGGATAGGATCGATTTTGGCCGCTGTCGCAAACAATTTTACTTTGATGTTAGTTTGAAAATGGCTCTTTGGTAGTGATGTTGCTAATCAGATCCTAGGCTTGTGGGTAGAAGTGTTCAAGGCATTGGCGGTGGTGGAATCTTGACATTGGGCGAGATTCTTGTTACGGATTTAGTTCCTCTCACTGTCCGGGGGGCTTACTTTGGATACATGGGTATGCTTTCTGTCTTTTAACTCTAGATAGTACATCGACTAATAGTATACATAGGTAGTATTTGGGCTATTGGAAGTGTTGGCGGTCCCTTGATGGGCGGTGGTAAGCATTCATGCATACTTTTAAAGAATATCTGTCTAATTTGAATCATTTAGCTTTTGCAGAAAATGTCTCTTGGAGATGGATTTTTTGGATCAACATCCCCATCATCGTATCCGGCGCAATTGCTATAATTCTTTTCCTAAAAATCAGACGTACACCCGGTAATCTTATTGCAAAGATTAAGAGATTTGATTGGTTTGGCTCCGTCATCTTTGTTTCTTCAACAATATCCTTCCTAATTCCCATTACATGGGGTATGAGTGTCCATAGAAACCCACTACGCACATTGCTGATCTAGAACAGGTGGTGTCATGTACGCATGGGATTCATGGAGAGTACTTTTCCCTCTATTGACTGGAGTGGCAGGTCTCATCGCATTCGCATTTTATGAAAAAAGACTATCAGAACGAGCCTTTGATTTCGAAGGGGAGCTCCTAACTGGAGACAACCTGGAACCTATTATCCGCTTCAGCATCTTCAGTACTTGGTCCACAATATTTATTTACTTTCAGACTATGGTTCATGGAATGGTGCTTTGGTCCCTATTGTACTATCTCCCTTTATACTATGAAGCAGTTCAGGGGTACACGCCGATTATTTCAGGTGTAGCAGTCTTGCCGGAAACTAGTTTCGTCGCTGTAAGTTTGTTGTGCTTCAAATACCTTCACCCTTAACTAATATATAACTAGCCTATGTCCGTAATAATCGGTGTTCTCGTAGCAAAAACGGGTCGTTATCGCTGGGCTCTCTGGTCAGGCTGGGTTCTTGCCACCTTTGGAGCCGGTCTCCTATACCTCCTCGAACCAAAAACATCTATCGTCCAGTGGGTATTCCTCAATGTTCCAATATCAATAGGAACAGGCATGCTCTTTCCCGCCATGGCTTTAGGAAACCAAGCCGCATCTCGACCTCAAGATGCTGGTCACGCAGCAGCTTTCTACGCTTTCGATCGTGTGTTTGGTCAAGCGATTGGTGTTGCTATCGGCGGCGTTGTATTCCAAAATCAAATCAGGGAGAAACTTCTCTTGTATCCGCCACTAGCTTCGATGGCGACGCAATATAGTAAAGATGCTACGGCGCTAGTGGAGGTCATTAAAAGTATGGATGATGGATTGGACAAAATGCAACTGAAACAGGCTTATGCGGATTCTTTGAAGATGATCTGGGTTGTAATGTGCGCATTGTGTGGTGCTGCGCTGATTACGAGTCTGTTTGTTAAGGGGTATTCGTTAGAGGTGGAGCATAAGACGTTGCAGGGGCTGAAGGAGGAGAAAACAGGTGGCGATCCGGGATCAGCAGATGAGAATTGATGGAAAGTGTTGAGTTGTTGGTAACGGTTTGATCATGGTTTTAATTCGAATATTTTTGTTATTGAATGAGGTTCCTGATTTTGTATAGCTTTTAGTGGCATTTTTGGGGGCATAGAGAACAAAGAAAGATATAGTGATCAGGTATGCGCCTTTTAATGAATAGAAATATCGCCCGTAGTAATTAGTAATTATTGTAATATGAAATTCAGATCGACTCTCCGAAGCCACTCCTGCATTTTTCTTATGGCCTTCTTGGTGCAGTATATTTGCCATTCAGCCATACAATAACCGATGGGATTATTGCAATCTCCTAAAACTTTTGCCCTCCACGTCCCTTGCTATGCATGATTTGATAAAGGCAGCAGTCCCTATGGATACCCATTGATTCTACTTATGTTGAATAACTATAGAATTTCAGACTCTTTAGGGCTTTAATAATGACAACTGAATCTCTATTCTCACTCAGACGAGACCCAACTCCAATGTAGACGTTGGCCGTGCGAATTATTGCTGTATATATAGTATGACTTGCGACATTCACCACGCAATCAGGTAATTAAGCGATATCTCCCTCAAGGTATCTCAAGTGAATTATTCATGGAAGAGAACCCGGCCTTCTAACTTGCCAGGGAGAAATGCTGCTTGATAGTTTGTTAAGTCTTGGTACTTGAAACCTTTCCCAGCTGCATTGAGTAAATGGAAACACTGTCGATCGACAGAGTTATGGCGGTTGTTTTCTTGAAGGAATACAGGATGATGAATAATTCTGTGATTCTTCCTCCAGGGATGACTGTTTGGTGAGAATAACCCAGAAATGTCGCTGTAATCTTTGAAGAACATAAGATGATGACTCGCGCAAACATTTATTCTGACACAGAACAGGTCGGATCGGTCCTATCATAGAGATGAACCCAAAACTTGTTTAGGAGAACAAACTTGATAGAAAATGTGACTATTCAGTTCTAGCTGTGTTCTCTCACAGTGATCTGCCCCTGAATAAAAAGAAGGCATGGCAGCGTCGAAATAGAAGGGCTATTTGCCATGAATATTTTTACAGTATAATGAATTTGCAAAGTCCGAAAAATTATACTTGCGACACAGGGAGGTAACATGTCAATCTATAATCGCAGTATCTCTCTGATTATACTAAACAAACCAAGAGTACTGTTGCTTCTGAGTGTGGCTTTTGCAACATTTTCCTATATTACTGTGGCTTGCAGATTGTAGTCTAGTATTGCATGTTCTTGAAGGTCGTGACCAGCTCCGAGAACATCAAAAGTGCATAAACTTTGTCTTCAAGGTCCGTGGCCCTCTCTACATCAACACCCTGCGCGATTCTAAAGTTCCACCTTGGATTTGTGGAAGAATCTCTGGGAGCTTTTCATCGGCTGTGACATCCCGCACCCATATCAAACTACGTTCGAATTCTGATTTACCATTTATATGAGGGGACCACGGCAATCCTTTTTCACCTGATTATTCTAGTTAATACAAATTACATCCTAGAGTACCAGAAATATGGCAGTATGCCATATTATTGTAGAATCCTATTAAATCGCATTTTAGTGTATTTTTTTATACATATAATAGTAGAAACTTCAAACCGTCCACATTGCATTATTGTCAAGGTACGGGTAAAGACTTATATTGTACCATAAGGGTAGAAGAACTATGGAAGAGTAAGGCCCTACTTATAGGAAGTAGAGCGCGCTAGTATGCTGTGCCTGAGGCACGGAGGCAACTACAGATCATGTAGTTGGCGCCGTGACAATTATAATTGTTCCTATTAAATCATTTATTCTAATTGGATAACCATTTCTGTTGGTTCGAGAAGGATACGGAAGACGTAGCACCCACGTATTCGTAGGTCCTGTATGTCTAATTGTATTCTATCTAAAGAGCTAGCTATGTAGGAAAGTAGTAGGCCTTATATAGGCACTACTGAAAGAGCTAGTCTCTTTCGCATTCGCTTATTCCCCTTTGATACAGTAGCCATTGTATTGAAGTCATTCCCTTGAAGTGAATACCCTTGTTCACACAATTTCCTCTAAATGGTTATTCTCTATGGTTAGTTTAAAATAGCTTCAAATACTATATTGGCTTCGAATCCTATATTTGTGACGCTTATGCCGTATAAGAGCTGAATAAACAGGGTCAAAAGTATCCTTAGAATCTACAACTGAAGACCAGAGAAATGGCCGTCTATCTACCTATATATATAGCTACGTACACGTGACCGTATCCTTTGAGCCGGGGCACGAGCGGAGGCCGCACGTGCCCGTTCCATTAGCATCGGCATCCGTTTATAGTCCATTCGTGACAATATTATCTTCAAAATACTAACATACCTTTCTCAATCCCACTTTGACTTCTCTTTAATTTCACTTCACTTTAACATCATCAACTCCACTTTAATACTATTAATTTCACTTTAATATCATCAGTACTATTATCATTTTATCAAAAGTAAGTTATTCGTTAAAGAGTTGCTTTTTCTATTTCGCTTCCGCCCCCTATTTCGAAAAGATCCCCTACTTCGAAAGCATCCTCTATAATAATATTTAATCACTTCGATTTCTAAATAGCATCATTATTAATAACGACAACAGCAATAATATGAATCTTGTAATATACCTGAATAGGCCTGAATAAACCAATACGCTTAAATGTTACGGAGCTGCCTCTAGGGTCACGTGAAAGTGTCTAGAGATCTCTCGAGGTGGTTTAGACTAGACTTCAAGTAGGAATTCAATAAGGTTGTAACTGGTTGCAATTCTCGTAACTATAGTAATGAAACTAATGATTGTTCTTGAGCACGAAGCTCTACATTATAATGAAACCCATTCCCTTATATAGATCTTCGTCTTACTTGGACAGCTGGGACAGCCGGTCGCTCCTGGAGCGCTGTCGTTCCTGAGCTGTCCATCACGGGACACTAATCCCGTGACTCTTGGTGTCCTAGCTTATTCTTTTGTCCTAGGGCTAATCCCCTGGGACATTACTAATCCTAGTGAAGCCTTCTTGCTTACTGTGTTCTGTCTTTCCTAGAACCTTCTGTCCTGGGAACTGTGTTCTAGGTTTCTAGGGTATCCTATGACTAATACATATACATGCCTGAGGCTTTCCTTGGTACTAGTGTCCTCGGTATACTGCAGCTGAATCACTGAGGCCTATAATACCATTATAGCCTATAAGTTGGTGATTCTACAGCCTGTTACTAATCCGTTGTAACATTAAATAGATCAAGATTTCGTAATATACTTAAAAAAGCCTAGTTCGATATACTAATATCAACAGACCGAGCTCAAAATAAAAATGTGGACTAAGTCCCCTACCCCACATTCGGGCCACCCCCATTTGGGCCACTTTCACCACTAAAAATGGCCATTTTTTGTATTTATAACTTTATCAATATTGATTATTATAATATAAAAATTATATTATAAATTAAGTCTATCATTATTAGTAGATACAAAAAGATTTGGGATTTTTGCGATTTTTTTTTAAAAAAGTTATTAAAAAATGAAATCTTAATTTTTCATTTATATGTAAATCCTATACAAAATTGAATCTCCTCCAAAATATGAATAACTTTTAAACAAAAATTATTAAAAATAAAATATATTTTTTTTTCGAAATCTTTATACTTATTCCATTATAGTAAGCTATTTTAAATATATATTATAATTTGCGGTTAATGGTTTATTTAAAATTATAAATTTTGCTAACAAATGATTTGTGACATTCGTCACCCTCTTCTGTATTAAGGTGCCTATTAGGGTAGCGACGTTGCGCCGATTGCGATGTCGCCGACAGTGGAAAGAGCACTCTAGCTTTCGTGTATAAATGCCTTAGTTAGCTAGTTAGTTAATGAGATCAGCTTTTAGAACAATACAGAATAATACCGTTATATGATTTGTATGAGAAAAACATATAATTCCAAAAAGATTATTAACCACAGATTATAGTATACATTTAAAACAATTAATTATAATAAAATAAGTATAAAGATTTCGAAAAAAAAATATTTTATTTTTAATAATTTTTGTTTAAAAGTTATTCATATTTTGGAGGAGATTCAATTTTGTATAGGATTTACATATAAATGAAAAATTAAGATTTCATTTTTTAATAACATTTTTTAAAAAAATCGCAAAAATCCCAAATCTTTTTGTATCTACTAATAATGATAGACTTAATTTATAATATAATTTTTATATTATAATAATCAATATTGATAAAGTTATAAATACAAAAAATGGCCATTTTTAGTGGTGAAAGTGGCCCAAATGGGGGGGTGGCCCGAATGTGGGGTAGGGGACTTATTAATGCTAACTTATTTGCATGAAACACTACGCTATATTTACAAAAAATGACGAGCCGCCATTATTTTCACGGCAATACGCCATATTATTTATGGCAATTTGCTATATTTTCCGTATTACATATTGCCATATTTCTGGTACTCCAGGTACACCAATTCTCCATAGATGGATTTTTCTAAGCGAAATCGGCTAAGTGAGCAAGATCCTCGGTAATTGTCAGGGGCTTCCCATCACAATTGATATTACTTTTTAACATTTTTTATACTTCAACGGTATGAAAGTGCTTCGTACTGCTGTGACTCATATAACACGTACTGTACACTACAGAAAACAGGATCGATGGATCTATCAGAGAAATTGTTTGATGGCATGTCCGTCATTAGACAATCCTCCGAAGTATGGATAACTGGCTTTGGCAAAGCATGGACAGAAGTGGCCAAACTTGGCGCAAAGTAGCCAACGTGGCATTTGCTACTCTCTGATTGGTACACTCGAATGCTTTTTTATAGACATTGCGGCACACTTTTGTATATGCTTGAAATTTCTGAACTGTTCTTGGTTCCCCATTGACTGAATTGACCGAATGGACGGAATTAATCGCTGGTAGAGCTGTATCAATGTTGCCGTTTGAGATATCAGGCAAGATGGTTGAATTGCTGAGCAAAATCAGATCGATGGTGATAATGGCAGCTCAAAGCAAATATAGTACCAGAATCAACTCACTAAAAAGCGGTCATTGTAGTCTTTATCAATGATTATCACCATCAAATCTATCTCACATGCGCCTCAACCAATGGCTGGTAAAAGTAACAATCAATCATAGAGAGATAGATATTCGGAATAATGAGATGCCTCTTACAGGTGAACAAAAGAACAAGGAGTAACACTCCAACAAGAAGCTTGGCAATTTCAAAATCATCAGTTCCCGAAGAAATTTCCTCTTGAAGTCTCTTATGTGATCAATTCACACCACTGTCACAACATCTCATTTAAATACCTCAACATGCCAAACTTAATTCACACAATTAGTCTATTCATTCTGGACAGCCAAGCTGATATAGTTACACAGCATCCAAAAACTAGCCAATTAAGCTAGCGTATTAGCTCCACATCAATAGGGGGTTCAGCTACCCCACCACTCAACGTCATCATATGCATGATTCCCCTCCTTGGTATCCAGTTCAGTTGAGTCTCATGTAAAACTTAAATATCAAGCTTATCTTCAACATTTAATAAACCACCTCTCCCTCAAAAATCAATACAACTTAAAGTCTCATTGAAAATCTACTGCAAAACTTCAAGCAGTAAGTACATTTCCAATGCAGTGTGTTTTGTTTCTAGTGAAAGCTCTTTAGCTGTACCCGCACAAGCCACCTCAACAAATAAATCACATTGTTCTTGGCTAACAGCATTGCCTCCATAGCATCAATCAATCAATCAATTAATCAATCAATCAATCAATCAATTACTAGCAATCATGTCAGGTTACGGAAACGAGGGTTACGGTGGTCAAAGTGCGCGATATGGCGGAGAAGGTACCTGAAAACCGGACTCCGAAATAAAAGTGAAGACAGACAATACTAATGCAAATTTTTCAGAGAGAAGAGAAGGCCAACACGGCCGTAGAAATGAGGAAGGCTATGGTGGGCAACAAGAGGGATATGAAGGAAGACAAGCGGGGAGGATACGGTGGTGTGAGGGAAGACAAAGTGGGGAGGATACGGTGGTGGTGAGGGAAGACAAAGTGGAGGAGGATACGGCGGTGAAGGTATTTTCTCCATTTATCGTCCCAAATACTCTAGGCTGGTCAATACTAAAGAATCCATACAGAAAGACGAGAAGGCCATGGTGGATCAGGAGGCGCATTTGGCGGTGGAAACTTCAACGAAGAACGTCGCCAAGGGGTGGGGAGGCACAGAGCTATTACAGTGGTGGTGGACAGGGAGGACAAGACGAAGTCCGCCATGGTGGCCGCGATGAGAGATATGGAGGCAGCGGAAACAACCCATACGGTGGTGGCGGAGGATATGGTGCCGATGATGAGGATTTGAAGGGTGCAGCTCATCATGCTGAACAACATTCTGGGGACTCTGGAGATTCCAGCTTGTTTTCAAGTGTCCTGGGCTATTTGGGCCAGAACAAACACAACATCAGCAACCAGGACGTCGATGAAGAAGGTAAGAAATTTTCGTCTAGATTGATCCCCATACAAATTCCGTGCTAACAGCATGAAAATAGAAGCCGTGAAGTCTCACAAACAATTTTATGGAGGTGGTTCTTCCTCGGGTGATTCATCGGCATCCTCAGCTAGCATGGGCAGCGCTGCCGCAATGCAGGCACTCAAGATGTTCAGCGGTGGCTCATCTGGCAACTCTTCATCTGGAAACTCACAAAACGCATTCGTCGGAATGGCAATGGCACAAGCCAGTAAACTATTCGATCAACAAAGCAGTCAAGGAAATGTCTCCTCCGGTTCTTCCAAGGAAAGCGTCGTGCAACAAGCAGGTGAGATGGCTCTCAAGATGTACTTGAAGAGTCAGGGGGCGGAAACTCGGGTGGCATGAGTGGACTGATGGGGTTGGCTAGTAAATTTATGTAAGGATTTACTAGATGCACGTGTCGATGGATGGAAGTGAAAATCATTCGGTGCTACGGTGGGAGGTTGGTTTATGATGGCATGATCTATATGAAAAATGAAATACCTGGTAGCTAAAGCGAATTGGAACGTTGACATTCTGGTCATATGTTGTCGTTTATCAAGAAAACTTCCGATCCTCGAAGACGTATGTGAATAATAATACAAGTTTAATTGGAAGTTGATCTTAATGGTCTTCCAGCTCACTAAACACTGCAATATTTCCCCCAGCTTATCTACCGAGGAAGATCTCGATACTCCTAAATCCGGATGCTCCTAGCTAACGCTCAGTTAATTTATCAAAATGCCCAGCCAGCGGGCCTACATGAGAATTAAAGTCTATACTTTGATGGAAATGTCTCGAATAATTCTGTCGGCGTTCAAGTTTGGCCAAGAAAGATCACCGGCCTCCATGGCAGCAGAAGCTTCCACGTTGCCTACCCCCTGATCCTCAAATCCTGCTTCATGTTCAATCTTGTATATCCATTTTTAGCCATAGATACAAATTTTGTTCTGCCTTGGCGATCGGAAAAGTATTTCTTGCTGCCGGAGCCGTTTTCACTCGGGAGTAATTGAGAAGGATGAAAGATGATGGGCGTATAGGGTACTGAAAATGATGGAGCTTGAGTTGTTCTACTTTCAACGAAGTCCTTCCTTCAGCAACATGTGTATTCCGAGATCTAATCATGCCGCAAACGGAAAAATGAGCAAGTCCAATTGGCCATATCCAACTTTTAGTATTGAACTCTTCCAAATTTAAATATCCAACTCTTGGTATTGGACTAGTCAGTATTCATAATATCTACTGTGTATATAATAATTACTTATTCAGCTATTCCAGAAAACTAACTTTGATATATTCTACAGTCATCAATTGCCAATGTGTTGCAAAATATGTTTAAGAAGAGGAGGCTGATGAAGATCGGCACGGGGGAACGGCGCGTCCCGATCACGTGAATAGCACTACCTTAGCTTCACGCCAGCCTCAATTCTTAGCGATTTCGCAATCTTTTGGAACAAGGAAACTAAGATAAGGCTTCAAAGTCATATATCTTTTCGGACGGAAGTCTACTTCAATAATATTGCGAGCAAGGATGTTTTCTTCCTCCGTTCGAAGAGCTGTTTTGACAGCACCACCATTACCAATAATACTTCCTATCCACAACGTTGCGCCACGAGCGGCTACCTCGCAAGCCCTGTCATTTCGTTGCAATCAACGTCGATTATCCTCCTCCTCTTCGTCCAAACCCTCAAGCCCGGCAGATGGATCAAAGAGGGTAGCTGAGGGACAGACTGTTCCTGCATCTCCAACACAAGCAAGACCAGATGGTGAGAAAAAGGCTTCGAAAGCGGGGAGAAGGAAGGCAAAGGATACTTCAACAGGTTCTGCGAACAAAGACGACACCATGCACAACTTACCTAGTGTGTGCCTAGTACCAGTCATATTGCTCCAAATCGTGAGTTGGCAAGCTTCATACACTCGTACAAAGAGTTCTAACATGTACATCACAGAAATTGCAGCATCCGCATTCTTCTCCCTTCATAGACCCATATCCCTCACTATGAATTTCCCTAAAGCCGTAACCGATGAAGCGTTCGCCTCGATCTTCACCCCACGAACACGATCAAATAAATCGCAAGAAGTGATAGCCACACTATCCAATACACTTCAATCCCTCGACTCCGCCACAGGATCCCTCCAAACACTTAACATCCAAGATCAATGGAACGAAGAAACTCATGAGCTCCGCGCCGGCATCACCGCTGAGTCTTACAGAGTCCAACATCTCGACAATCCTAACGAGTCTCCCCGCTCGGCGTTCACCCGCAAATACACACCGTTTTCCCCTCCACCCGCGCCCGTTCCCATGAGCACAGAGGAATCGCTTTCAGCCGGCGCAGAAGCCGCTGCCAAACATGAGGAAGCGCTTCTTCCCCAAAAACGCACCTACCATACCATTCTCACCATCAACGAATCTACTGATGCGAACGGCGAAATTACATACACCGCGGAAAGTGGCCCAATAGTATCGGAAGACCCACCAAGAAGTTATATCGAGCGCAGGAGAATTCACCGTAGGGAGCGAGCGACCATGTGGGCCATTAGTGTGAAGAGACAGCGAAAGCTGAAAATGAAGAAGAAGCACAAGTACAAGAAGTTGATGCGCCGTACAAGAAATCTGAGACGAAGATTGGATCGCAATTAAAATTTTCTATATTTGGAAATGGAAATTACGATCACAACGGATGTATTTCTTGAATTGTCTTTGGTTTCATAAGCTCATTCTTGCATCCTTGAATTTCGAGGACTACGCGCGTGCATACTAGGATTCTGGGATTTCCTTGGTTTCTTGAGGGCTGAGGTTTGGACTATAACACGATAGGAGATGAGTGGCTAGTAGTGCGTGCATCGGATCCTTCAGCATCTGCAACAGCTATAGTATCTAATGACCTCTGTATAAGAGGCTCTTTGATAGAGAAATCTTGCTTCCATAACCTATCGCGTTACTTGCTCGTTTACTCTCCTACCTTCTCTCTCCATTCAAACTATACCTACAAGCCTATACCTGCATTGTGCAGCAAGCCTTCATAGAATTTGAACTCAAAGTAAGAACTGTACTTATACTATCAATCAATTTGAAATGAAACTTTAGGTATTTAAACAGAACTTGTATACAAATATAGGGTTTCCTTTCTATTGAGACCCGTCCATTACTCTGATCCCACACTTTAGGACTTGCGCTCGCTGTTCACTTCTATACTAGAAAACGCTCTTCTGTGCAATGCATGCATTCGATTCCATACCGTTGCAAATCATGTCATGTCTCACAATGATGATTTGTGTAAAAGGCCGCCAATCCCAATCCCGCCAGTTCGCATTGTTAAAAATAATGGTTTAGCCTTGCTCGTCATCTATCGCTTCATACCTTCGTCATATTTGCATTTCAGCCGCCTGCTCCAATCTTTCTTCTGCCGTCTCTGATCTGTTCGCGAAATCCACATCACATGATTCCTTTTTTTCTTCAACGTCTACCAATCGTCATCGTCTTCCTTTTTAGAGTTGCCTTGCATTGCGCTTTGTCGTGCTCGTAACGCTTCAGCTAGACCACCAGCTAAACTTGGGGTTGGTGTACTTCGGCCGCTATTATTACCACTTCCACTATTCGAAATACTCATTCCAGAATCACGGGGGGCAGGAGGAGGGGCTGGTTTTCTACCGGCTACTGGGCGTTTTGCAGGTGGTGCTGGGGGTGTAGGTTTAGACCGGATAGCAGCACCATTTTGTCCCGTTCACCTTTGGATGTCCGGGGGGTGGAGGTGGTGTTGGACGAGTGGTAACAGGTGGTGGTGTCACTTCCTCGAGATAAGCAGTAGGTGCCCAACCTTGGCCACGGGCATTTTTGGTAAGCCACCAACCTACTAACAGTTAGCTGAACAGAACTTATTATCCGTCGTCAACAAGCTTACCATTTGTCTCTTTTTGGGAGAACAGTAACTATCTCACCCTGCGTCAGGGAGAATTCATTGGCACTCTGTCCAGCAAATGCGTACAGAACACGGTATTGAGGGTCTCTCGATACTGGAGCTGGAGGAGGAGCGGGTGGAGCGGGTGGTGGAGGAGGTGGTACAGCCCGAGTAGATTGTGTCGATTGCGCCGAAGGATTTCTTGTGTGCACTGGAATAGAGGCTGCGATTGAGTCAGCAGCAGGTACAGGTCTTGCTGCAGCAGGTATAGGAACTGGCTTGGGCGTTGGTCGATTTCCATTGGTCAGCTTCGATGGTCGTCCTCCTGGTCCTCCAGGCTTGATAAGACGACCTGAGGTGAATGGTTTCGGTGCGACAGGCTTGCCTTTTGGCATTGGCTTCGATCGGGAGTTTGGTGGCTCGCCTGCCTGTGTATGGATAGTAGCACTTTTATAGTGATCTTGTCGCTGCTGAGAATCTTTGACCACCTTGATTAATTGCATTTTACCAGGCTTTTTCGCATACTCAATCGAGTCTCCTATTTTCAAGTTGAACCCGCCACCAGGCATTGCTGCTTGCATTGTGTGTGAAGAGCTCGGTTTTGAATACACAGGTCAAAAGTGGATCAGCTTCCTGTGGTGAACCTACGCCCAATGAAAACCAGTCATCACGGCACGTCGATACGCTAACAAATTTGATAGCTCCCAGAGGAATGGCTTTCTCCACAGCGATTTGAACCTGCTTATTGACAAGCTGCTGACTGACAATGTAAAATTTCGCCGCGTCATTATGAGGATGCGAGGGCTTAGCTTACTTGATCGACCAAACTTTGTCTCAAGAATCTCACCACGACAGGAGAAAATA
Source organism: Monilinia fructigena (assembly GCA_003260565.1). Classification (NCBI taxonomy): domain Eukaryota; kingdom Fungi; phylum Ascomycota; class Leotiomycetes; order Helotiales; family Sclerotiniaceae; genus Monilinia; species Monilinia fructigena. The sequence continues at coordinate 61,397 of QKRW01000095.1, forward strand.
GTAACTTCGTTAGCCGGCAAGTTGATCGACCCACGAATTTTTGCTCCGGGACCAGTAGCTGCTGCAATTCCGAGATAATCACCCATGAAACGCCTCGAACCAAGAAGACTGTATCTTCTTCTCTCTTTGCGCCCTTGTAAAATTTGATGTCCCTTTTCTCGCAACTCCAAAAACTCCTTGACCTCTCTCTTCTTTCTAAACATCCTCTGAATTCGAGTCGCAGCTTCAATTCGGATCTGCAAGAACGCCCTCCATACACGTTGAATTCGAGCGGCCATGTTATGCCAGTATCGATCTCGCATATGTTCTAGAGCAAACAACGTTTCAGGAGCTTTGATAAATGCCTTTGTCACAACCCATTTGGAACTCCTCAGCGGGTATGTTCGTATCCTTCAAGATTTGCATGGCTCCAGTTTTCGAGTCTCCTGTCCATATATAGTCGCCGGCATAGGATGTTTTGGGAGAAAGTAAGTAAAATCGCTCAACAAACTTGTCAAATGTTTGACGATATGCAAATCCGGCACGACGAATTCGGACGTTTTCTTGAAGACCAAGATACTTGACTTGATGCAGGACGTTCTTCTCATTGTACTCTGTCGGGGATTTGTTCTCATTGGGCTTGATTGTACGGATATATGATGGTGTTGCCTTCATTAATGTTGCCACTAGATCATTGGCGGAGGCTTTGATTTTATCACCAGCAGATGGTGGCTGTTTCCTATTATCCTGATCGACCTGATGAGGGAACAGCTCATGAATGAACTGGTTTTTTACTCTGGCCAAATAGGTTAAGCAAACCTTTGAGAAGTTGATCTTTATTCTTATCCGTGATTCCCTCCACGGTATAGCTAACGTCACCAGCATAATGTTTAATGATAAAGTTGCCTTGTCGAGGAGTAAGATGAGGATTTGACATTGAACCAATGGCTTGCATAAAGGTTCGGTCGCATGCAGCTGGATCAGCATGAGCTGTCTTGGTTGCATCCTTCATAGCAGAAAATACACCTGGTGGTCTAATGGCCTCGATCAAATCACAGACAATCTTGTTATCGAAGTATTTTGATTGGCGTCCATTGAATCTGTTCCCGGGCATATTCCTCTTGTTCGGTCTTCAGCGTCAATTGAATGAAGATCTGTTGCAGCTTCTCATTAACATAGTTGATACACAGCTGCTCGAAACTGTTCTTCTCGAAGATCTCAAAACCATAAATATCGAGAATACCTATAGAGTTCGATGTCGCTGCACGAGCAGTAAGAGATTTATTGACACGCTCGACAATCCAATCGAATAGGTTGTTATATATTGCTTTGGCGAGGGCATCTTCTCGTGGCCATTGCTTGAGGAACATTCGCAGGCGACTCGATGACTTCCCCATTTCGAGGAGTAAGGATTCTAATCGTAATGGCTTGAATAACATGGCCGGCATCCACATCGAGAAGGTAGGCCAAGAAATCAACAACTGATTGATCGACAACCGCAGCATATCCATCATCACCTTCGCGGAACTGAATGTTTCCGGTCCACAAGATAGCGGCTAGCATACGGAATATCTCGTCTTGTTCAGCTTGCGACAAACCAATAATCTTCATGGCATTTAAAGTGTCTTGATATTCAGCTAGATCATCGATTCCATCAACGTCAAAGCACTGGGCCTTACTTGTATAAAGATACTGCGATGGTTGTTGGATGCCAAAATTCTCTCTATATGTTTGTGAGGCCCCTTTTGTGAATTGATAGAAAATGTGGAAATTTCGTTCATTCGTAATCTGAGTGACTACTCTCGTCTTCTCGAGAAGATAATTTGTTATATCAGCACCTACTGGCTCTCCTTGCGCATTGAATTGTAATTGGAGGTATTTTCCGAAACGAGAGGAGTTATTGTTTCGTAAAGTTTTCGCATTACCAAAATTCAAGTAGAGGATTTGTCGCCAAAACCATATCTTTGATCTCTTGAATAGATGAGTTGCTGCCTCCGGATACATTGGCTATATATTGCATAATTCGCTTTGCTGCCTCGGTCTTTCCGCTCCAGATTCTCCTGATATGATAACAATTGGTTATCTTGTATGCATTCATATTATAATAGGCAGATTCGGCAACGGCGAAGACA
>QKRW01000096.1:0-61918 GCA_003260565.1 Monilinia fructigena
TTCTAATATACTTTTATTTATTTATTTAATATTAAATATATTCTTTCAAAATTTTATAGTAAAAATTTCGAAATATTCTTTTTATTTTATTTTTTTATTAACAAGAAATTAGTATATTATATTTATACTTATTTTAAAGTTTTATTAATTATTATAAATGTTCATGAATATTTAATTTAGAATTAATTAAAACGGCAAAGTAAGCAATAACGAAATAAACAACAGTGAAGTAAACAATTACAAAATAAGTAATAGCGAAATGAACGATAGCGAAATAAACAATAATAAGGTGAGTGATTACAAAGTAAGCAATGATGAAGTAAGTAATGTTATCTCACATTCAAACCTTCTTCGTCGATAAACGTTTTTAATTAGATTTATAAGTTCTTTATATTGATCTTTTGATAATAATATTATTAACTGTTTATTAATAATCGAATTTTTTTTGGCTAATTAAGAATCGAGGGGATGTTTATTTCCTTAAGGATCTAAAAGCTTTTGGTTGTATTTTTGGTAAAAATCTGAATCTGTTTAGTAAAAGCATTTTGAAGTATATTTGTACTCTTCAATTATTATTTATTAAAAAAATGATATATTATTCGAAAACCCTCATTTTCTAATATTTAATAAATCTATATAATAACAATATATAGATTCAATAAATTTAAAATTTATTATTTATATTTATATTTTCATTACTAAAATAAATAGAAAAAGCTTATTAATTATATCTTTTATTAATTTCTATTAACTTTTATTAATTTTTATTGACTTTTATTAATTCCTATTAACTTTTGTTATTTTTAGCTTTTTGTATCCAAAATAACAATATATTTAAATCATATAATATCTTAAAGCAAAAGATGCCGCAATTGCTTTAATATAATAAATTTAGGTTGAAAGTTCTTTTTATTATAAATAAAATCAAAAAGCATTTTGAAGCTTCGGCACGAATATATGTTCTGGCTTAACATTTACATTTCAAATCAATTCAATTCTACAAGTAGGATCCTCTAAAAGATCCCTCTCTACGCCTTGCTGCCGCCGGCGACAATGGCGTCGCAAACGCCCCAAAGACCGACGATCGCGAACGTGGATGCGCACACGCGCGAGCGATCGCCTCCATCCCCCTTGCCCTTCCAGCACATCGGAACTATACAAGGGCACAGTACCAATCCCGCAGTGGTCAATCCCGCTGGCACACCGGCATTCCAAGCTGTGATAACCAAGCTGGAACAAATGGAGCGCGAAGCGACGCTACGACGCGTCGCTCTCGAAGGCTACGCGAAGGCTGTGGAAGCCTTCGTTCGCAACTCTCCGGATGAGCAAAAGAAGTTTGCTCAGGAGATTCAGGAGGGTACATTGGCCTACCTGAACCAACACCTCTTCGGGACCGCTGCTGCAAAGCAACCCGTCCAAAACTTCCTACGCGGGGGCCCTCAAGACCCCGAACACATCAACAGTGGGCGCGGATCCCGTCGTCAAAACGCGCCGCCTCGCAAAAACGCGCCGCCTCACCAAAACAAAGTGGGGAACCCGGAATCATGGGCCTGCAGACGGTCCGACCGCCGACAGCCGGTAACCCGACACCAAAGAGCCCGAGGGAAAGAACGGACCTTCGCATCTACGCCCGGGCCGAACCAGGGACGCTCTAGTCCGAGACCAGCCTTCCTTATCCGGGAGCCATTACGAAGGCCGTACCCCAGATCTCAGCCAAGGACATCCCCCGGCTGTGGGCTACCCCTCAACAAGCTGGGCAGTTAAGCCTAATACGAAAGCAGTCTACGACCTCATTCTAAAGGGATCGAACGCTGCGCTTATATTGCAAAGCCACCGTTGCACCATCTTAGAACGAGTGGAAAAATGGCACACATATCGCCTAGCTCACACTCCCAATGTTCTGACAGGTCTCTTGGGCAATCGGCTTGTTACTGCCGACGTTGTCACTGAGGAAGCCGAAATACAGACCGGGTAAGGCCGGTCAACTGCCACAGCGCTGGAACCTCAGGCTCAACATCGGTATGGTTCATCAGCTTCAAAGAGGAAGCCCGCTTCCTTTACCCTTTTTGGGTCCTCAGGACACTCCAAGCTCTCGGAGAAGAAAAAGAGCAATAGAACTGCACAACCCAGGGTGCCAAGAGTATTGCAACCCTCTAACCTGCCGCGCAGTCCGCAGATGCAACAACTGCGGCGCTGCTATATCGAAACACCAGGGGGCGTCAGGCGCAGCTGTACGGCCTCGCCCAAATGCACTGGTTGTCCATGGCCCCTTCCCTGCCGGGCATAAGCACTGCGCAGCTGCACTCCAAAGAGGGCTGATGGCAAAGATAGTCCCGGCTCACTGCAAGCCAGCTCGGAGAGATCCGTCGTCAACAAACGGCTACACGCAAAGCGTGCGAGCTAGCGGCCAAGAGCCAGCAGGAACGCGCCCTAAGAGCGGGGTCCAGGTGGTAATCCCGACCCCAGGGGCGCGCATCGCAGCGTATGAAGCGGCAGACCAACAATCGCGGCGCGTCAAACGCAAGACAGCCCCCACCGGCTCCCTCAACCTTGTCGAGCTGTCAAAGCGAAGCGTATACGCTGTATCCGACGACGAGGCGAGCCCTACCCTTAGCGTCAGCATGGAGCTTGATACGACCCCTCTCTCCCACTTCGTCCTATGCTGAGAAACGGAGCAGGACGAAGCGGCGAAGGCCGCGCGACCGCCTCGGCTAACGGACTGAAAGTGGCCTGGGCGAATGTAGGAAGATCAGGGCCAGCACACATAGCCCTGCTACAGTTGGCATTTGAGGAAGGGGCTGATGTAGTGTGTGTGCAAGAACCCAGTGTCTACCCTGGAACAAGAACGCAGAACCATCCAGCATACGAATGCTATGCGCCGGTTGATGCATGGGAGCGAGTACTGCTACGGCAGAGCGTGAAGCAGAGAAGCCAAGGGCGATGTCCTACACGCGAAAGGCGGCTAACCTGATCACCCAGCAGCGCCGGAATGGCGACGATCGCGACATAGTCTGGCTGGAGGTAAATGGCTTTCATATCCGTCAATGTATACAGAGAGCCTAGCACTAGGCGAATAATCGATTATATAACCAGCATACAAGTCCCACCGAATTTTCTCATCGGAGGCGACTTCAATGCAAAGCACGATATGTTTGAGCCAGGAGTCGGGTCCTCCAATCAGGGCGCATCCTTAGCTGCCTGGTCCCTTAGTAGCGGAGCGGACTTCATCGGAGAGCCGGGAGAGCCCACACACCGCGCTGGCCATACCATCGATCTAACCTTCTCGAACATCCCGTTCGCGGAAACTACAGTTAGACACGACCTGGACTGCGGTTCGGACCACTTTCACTCTCGTAACACTGCTACCAGGGAGAGGCCAGGGAGCCGATGGCAACGCGGGCTACCGGGTTACGGAAGCAAACCTACCGAGGTTCGCGCACGCCATTAACTCTGGGATCTCGCATTTGCCACAGCCGGCCGACGTGCTGGATACGCGCGACCTAGACGACATCGCTGCACTTTTGACTACTCTCTTCCAGAATGCGATCAAGGCAGTAGGGAAGCGCCCACAGGGTACGGCCAAATCGGCGCCCTGGTGGACGCCGGCGTGCGCTGAGCTACACGCCGGCTATGCGAGCGCACGCAGGCGGGCTGCGCCGGAGCAAGAACGCAAACGGCGCGACATGCTCTCGACGATACGGAATGCCAAACGTGACTATTGGCGCCGGGTTATCGACAGTGCAGCGGACGACGCCGACTTATATAAGGTAGTGGGGTGGCACAAGCTCGCCCCATCGCTTAAGGCCCCGCCGCTGATTGTGAACGGTGTAAGTATCGAGAGCACCAAAGAGAAATCGGAAGCCCTGCTAGAAAAGGTACTGCACCGATACGACGATTCGGATGATCTGGAGTACGATCCACTTGAAGGCGGAAGGTCGGCGACCGATACTGCCGTGGACCACGGCTATCTCGCTCGAGGAGGTGGAAAAGAGTGTGATCGGCGTATCAAGCACTTCCCCAGGGGCGGATCGTGTTACTGTACGACTACTAAAGGCCTGCTGGCAGCATATTAGGGCGTTTATAAGAGACTTCTTCCAAAAGTGCCTTGAACTATCACACTTCCCATCCGAATGGAAGCTAGCGGAAGTGGTAATGCTTCCAAAGATCGGAAAGAAGGATAGGTCGTCGGTACGCTCTTGGAGGCCGATCGCACTCCTTTCGTGCATCGGCAAGGGCCTTGAACGGCTTGTTGCTAGAAGGATCTCCTGGGCAGCGATACACTACGGGGTGATCAGCCCGCAACATGGCGGAGCCCTCCCCAAACGCTCAGCTGTGGATTTAGTAGCCTCCTTCGTTTACGATGTGGAATCGGCTTTCGCTCAGGGGAAGGAGGTGACGCTAGTTACACTGGACGTGCAGGGCGCGTTCGACGCACTGCTGCCCAGAAGGCTGCTTGAACGGATGCGGAAGCAGGGCTGGCCTGGGAAGCTACTCCGGCTAATCGGCTCGTTCTTGGCGGACCGCAAGGTTATGGTCCGGCTAGAGGGCACGTACACCGCGGAATCGAAGACGCAATGCGGAACCCCACAGGGTTCGCCGTTATCCCCGATTCTGTATGTACTATACCTGGCTGAATTGCTGAATCAGGACCGCTCTCTACGCTTCGGGTATGCGGACGACATTGCTATCTACAGGGCTTCAAAGTCCGTGGAAAGCAATGTGACTATGCTAAAGCGCGACGTGCGCCAGGTTATGAGGTGGGGAGCTGAGAATAAGGTAGCCTTCGCGCCAGAGAAGCTGGAGATGATCCATCTTTCGCGAAAGCGGAACACAAATGCTCCCAGTATTAGAGTGTCACCAGAACTTACGATCACGCCAGTAACCGCAGTGGGCGACGAGCAACCGGCTTTGCGCTGGCTCGGCGTCTGGATAGACCGCAAGCTATCCTTTAAGAGGCACGTAGCCGAGCGCTCAACTAAAGCGCTGAAAGTTGCACGCCACATTAAAGGGCTAGCGGGTGTAAGGTTCGGACCACCTGCTGCGTCGTTAAGGAAGGCCGTAGTCACATGTGTACAGTCCTCCCTACTATATGGGTCGGAGGTCTGGTACGGCGGCAGGCGGAAGCCTAGCGCGTCGCATGGCTACAACCGCAACCGGCTGGTTAGCACGAGACTTGGCCCATTGATCGAGAAGACCAATAAAGTTATGGTTCTAGCAGCAAGAGGAGTCCTTCCTGCTTGGCGTACGGCGCCCACGGCAAGTGTTCTGCGAGACGCGGGACTACCGTCGGGTAGCACCGCCCTCGAGCACGCCCGCATACGCTTTCGCGCTCCGGCTCAGGACGTTAGACGCCGCCCACCCACTGGTGCGCCGGCTCGAAACCCGATCCTACCCTGGCAGCGTGCAACGAAACTGCGCTGCGCGGATACGCTCATCCCGTACGCTCCCAGGCCAGTACTAGCCCAGCCACATTTCTCACCTGGCTGTAGGACTGATCCTACAGAGGGAAGTACAAAGGAAGCCGCAGCAGAGCAGTTTAATACGTGGTGGAGCCAGCTAAGCGACAACACTATCACCGTATTCTCGGACGGCTCTGAGCAGTACAAGGACGGTGCCAAGTTAGTAGGCTACGGATACGCCATATACCGCGGCCAATCGCTAGTTAGAACAGGAAGCGGAGCGATAAACAGCATCTCCCACGTCTTTGACGCCGAAGCGATTGGAGCCCTCAAAGGTCTGCAATGCGCGCTGGAAATCCTTCGGGCCCTTGGATGAGCATATATATGGATGTGCATCGACAGCACTTCGGTGATCTGGTGTATGCGGGCTAACGCGTCCAATACTTCCCAGTGGGCCTTCCTTGAATGCCATGCCCTCATAGACCAGTTCAAAGTCGGCATTAGATGGTCCCCAGGTCCATATGGGCATCGAAGGCAATGAGACGGCTGACGAGCTGGCTGACGCTGGCGCGAACGAGGGTCGCATGGATGACGACCGTTCGGCAGAGCCCACAATCAGCGGAATAGGCACAACGGCAAGGGCCCTTGCCGACGCTGCGACCTCTGATTGGTGGAGTCGGTGCCTTACAGGACTCTCAGCATCCTACCGCAAATGGGGACTCGGGTACTCTATAGCGGAGCCTTCCAGAACTCCGCCTCCCTCGTACGCTGCTCCACCGGCTTCTAGCCGCCCGAACGGCTCATGGCGACTTCGCGCAATACCATAGAAGATTCGGCCACACCGACGCTGAGCTCAACTGCCTTTGCGGATACGCGAAAACTCCTGAGCATCTCGTGTTCTGTGAGATCTCCCAGCGCAAGTTCCATGCCTGGCCGGCCAAGCCGGAACGCCCACCTAGTCGCCCTAAAGAAGGACGGAGGTACATGAGCGCAATACTAGCGCACCCCAAGCTGTTCGAGGATTTTCTCACAGTGACGCAATATTTCGCCATCAACGCCCGCGCACAACAAACGCGCGATCTGACAAGTCCGGGTGGTTCCCCAACAGAGCTACGGCTTACCAGAGACAAAACCGCCATTCTTTAACTGCTGTATAGCGATAGGCCGCGCCCTATATAATCAGCGCACGCATCATACAAAGGCACCGCCCTAATGTAAGAACCGGCAAACTAAAGTGCTCCCTATATGCACATACGCCTTCTAAGGACAGCAGCTATACTTAAAGATCTGCTACACTTAAAAGGTAAGCTAGCAAATAAAAAGCGCTAACCTATAAATATGTAGGATTTAGAAGAGAGCGAGCAGGGACGCTCCTCCAAATGGAGGGAGGAGGACTGCAGGAGTAGCGGGAAACGGCACTGTCTAGGTGTAGGGACTGGAGGACGGGGCGCTAGGAGTACCATCAAGTATAGCAACAGGCTATGCACGGGAGGCGCGCGGGGAGGCCCTGCCTCCGTCGCGGGCCCGTCGCCAATACCCTTCGGGAGGTCAGAACTAGCCATTCTATACGGAGACGTTAAACTGTATATAAATAAATAAATAAATAAATTATAAAATAAAATAAAATGGTATTTGTTGATAGCTATAAGTTCAATATTGAATTGCAATTTAGATAATGCAAGTATATCTTTAAATTATATTTAATTAACTAAAGAATATAAATTTATCGAATTATAAGAATATATAAATTATTATATTATTAGTATCACCGATAAAACATCTATCTATTTACTTTGCAACAGGAATAATACTAATGGAAAATTGAATTATATTATAGGATTGCTATAACTCAAAGGATTTTTAGGATATATTTTGGTAATTGAATCAATAAGTAAAGATAGTATAGAAAAAGAAGGGTATTTGTTATTGCGAAATGTTATTATTCAAAAATATCACTTTTGATAGAAATGGAAAAAGGTTTGTTGTACTAGCATACCGCTTAGTACCATTATATGGTTTCCAACAACTTTTCATCTTTTAAAGATGTATATGTATATTATAGAATAGAATAAGTATAATGATATATATGTATAAATGATAAGTAAATTTAGCTTATATATAATAAATTAGTATAAAAATGTTACAATTATTAAATAATTATAATTATTAAATGATTAAATGCAAAAAATCGAATTGTTATTATTTATATTAAAGCCGGAACCAAATTGTTTCAGACCCTACAATAAACCTTCGGGAGGCCCTGCTTCAAAATCAAGGTCAAAAAAGCCTTAATATTATGTAATCACCGGTGTGGTCTGAGGATGAGATAAAAGTAATGGTAAAGTGAGCGATAGCGAAATAAGTGATTGCGAAATAAGTGATTGCGAAATAGGCGATAACAAAGTGGGGTAATAGTGAAGTAGGCGATAGCAAGATAGGCGATAGCGAAGTGAGCAATGGTAAAGTGAACAATGGCAAAGTGAGTAATGATGAAATGGGCAATAGCAAAAAATAAGCGATAACGAAATAGGTAATAGCGAGATAGGTAATAGCAAAATGAGTGATAGCAAAATAAGCAATAATAAGAATTATAAATTTATACTTTATATAAAAGGTAAGTATAAGCGATTATAACGAATTAAATATATACTATATTAGTTTATTACTATAATTAGTTTTATATACTATATTAGTTTATATACTATATGAATATTTTAGTGTTATCTTATATTTATATAAAACGCTGTATCATATTTACAAAAAATAACAAACCGCCATATTTTTTACAGCAATATGCTATATTTGCTGTATGGCATATTACCATATTTCTGGTACCCTAGGGTAAGGGATTGAATTTGGCAGTATTCCATGATATCACATTATCATCGTCTTCATCGAAAAGGGACAAACAAAGCAAAGAGGGGATGATTACAATCATGATAGAAGACGCGCGCTAGTAGTTGCATGCATTTAGCATCTAGCATGTCGCACCCAGTATTTCCAAGGTATTTACAGGTGCTAATTGACAGACACGGTCACCTGCTAAGGAGGTTTAGTTTTTGGTTTACTTGCTTTTTTCTTTCCCTGGGAAAGATGAATAGAATGGTTTATTGTGGAATTAAAATACGTTATGGCTAGATTTATCATGCTAGTAGAATAATTATGGTATAAGCGGACGAGGAATCATGAGGTTAATTGATCAATTCATATATTTTTTGCTACTAGCTGATATTTCTTAGATAGATGTATATATGATATGTGGGTGAAGAGTTACAGTTGTTCCATCCATAGGTATAGCAAAGATATATATCCTTATCTTATAAAGTTGAAAGTAAGACGTGAGGAACGGGACACATGAATCTCAGAATATTGCTATGCGCTGATCTAACATCATAATCCTTGTTTCTTATTATCTACTGTTACAAACCTCCATTACAGACTTTGTACCCCATTCAACGTCATAAGACATGAACTGCTTAAGGAATTTCCGCCTTAGTAATACACCTTTCCGTCAAATTATCCAATAGAAAACGCTATATAATAAGTATACTATTGGAAGTAACACCAAATACTGTTATGCTAAGGAAAAGAGCTGAAGCGATCTTGAACACCAAAATACAACTATGAGCAAATGTCTCATTCAATAGCACTCTCGCCTACGTTCCCGATTGAACCAATATTTGCCGCACTTGAATTTCTTTGCATAGCTTCTTGGCTTTCTTTGAATTTCTGCCAACCTTCAGGATCATGCTCGATGATTCCCTGTCGAAGAATACTAGCTTCATTGTTCAGCTCTGCTATAACCGCATCTGGACCCAGGGTCTCGAGTTTGTTTCTTATTTCTTCGCCTTGAAGGTCTTCAACCATAGATCTCAAGAATTGTAAATGTGCAGGCTGAATCTCGTGTCCCGTGGTCCCGTGGAGATTATCCTCACCTTCGGGCTTGAGAATGTTACGACGAATCTTCTGTCCAAAGCGATGCATTCTGCCTTCTTCCTGGGAAAGGGCTCTGGAGGCCAGTGAGACATCAGAGTTGTGACGTGATAAAGTAGGGTGAATTCCTTCTTCGTCATGTCCTCCTTCTTCATCTGATGGTTGGTTGTCAGTCAACACAGGCTCTGGTTCAATGTCTGATCCTTGATAGTCAGTTCGAAGCGGGTATGCGTCCTCCGAAAGGGTTTTTCGCTCTATATCAGGGAGTGACGGCGACAAACGCGTCTCGGGAAATTCATCTTCGAATCGTTTGATCATGTTTTGTAGTGTATGATCAAGGAATAGTAATCGGTCTAATTTGCAAGTCAGCTTTTGTCAAGGTACATACGTATCGTGATGAATAATTCTTACTGTAACTGTGATGATCGCCAGCCTTCGACTCTTTGACTAGAGCAGGCTGTAATCGGGCCCGAATCTTCCTGGCACTTCCCAATAGATTTTTTCGACATATCCTTGGCTTTGCCACTCTTTACAGCAGGGTTCGGGGTGGCCGAGCGGCTGCTCGGTCTAGATAAGTCGGAGAAATTGTGATCAGTTGATGGCCTTCTAGAATCGTTTCCTTTGTTTCGTAAACAGATACCCAATGCCTTAACTACACCTGTGCCGCCAATCACATAATCTTCATCTGGCGCTGGCTCGTCTTCATCATGGCTTCCTTGAACTCCTTCCATGTGGCCCACGATGTGCAATAATATTTCAGGAACTGCAACATCTTTTTCATTGGCCGCTGCATGGGAATCAGTGGTTGCAGCGACGGCTTCGCTAATCTCTGCAACAGGACCGCGCTCCATGTTCCAAAGGCAATAAGCAACGACTTGCTTAGCCAAAGCCTTTACGACTTCTGACGAATCATTTGATGGGACCTCAATATCAATGCATACAATTGACTGAGAAACTCGAACAGCAGCCATCAGTGAGGCATATAATGCACAAGCCTCTTCCTGACTTGCTTCACCTTTCGCATTTGCAAGAGCAGCAAGCTGAGTATTTTCCATAAGAGTTACATGTGCAAGGCTGGGACTCTCTGGTAATATTTCCGCTAGTGCAATAGCTTGTTCAGGTGTCATGGATACATTTGTCAGATGTATGCGCTTGAGTTGAGGCAAACGTGGTAGATATCTGCGATATGTCAGCCAATAATGTTATGTATGACCGTGCTTGCAAATATAATAAGAGTCCGGTTTGAAAGAGCTGAGAAAAGCATCGACTGAGCCCTGCCTTGCAGCGCAAATTGCTGACATAAGTGATGCAAATCACTGGTCGCTGTACGAGACCGTAAAAAGGTCTCAGCAATAATGAATAAAAATGCCTGATGCATCCAATGAAGTCTTCATGCGCCAACTTGCCTTCAACACTCTATGAGATCCCGCTTTTGGCCTTGCCAGAATTCTCATCACCCTCGGCATGTAAGCCCGACAGGAACCATAGGGCTAGATACGACAAGGATTGAAATTAAAGACTATCATATCCAATCATGCGGGGATTACTAATCTCTGCATAGAACATATATTGTTGTTATATGACAACTGAAATAACCAGAAGATCTGGACATACCTGCGCAGTAGAGAAAGTGCACTGGGATTTGATTCAAACAAATCATGGTTCTGTGATAAATCGATGAACTTGAAGTTCTTTAGCTTTGCCAAGGCCGGGAAAAGGAGCCACAAAGAATCCGGATTTAAATTACAATCGGCCAAGCTCAAGGCGTAGATATTGTTGTCCTCATCAAGCGCATTGGCAACAGTCTCCAGAGAATCTCTTAGATCGTTACCACCAAGATCAAGGCCTTCACAGCTGCCGTGCCTGATCCACCTGGCAACATGCTCCATTCCTACTGATGTAATTTCGTTGCCAGCGAGACCGAGACGCCGTAAGCCAGATTTTGTAATTCCATCGACTAATCCATCTAATTGTTCACTATTGAGGCCACAGTGGCCTAGATTCAGAAGCTCGAACTCTGGACCAGCAAGTCGATCGCCGATGGCCTTGGATAATAAGCAAGAAACTTCGTTGCTCGTGTTACTCGTATTACTATCGGTTTTCTTCAAATGCCCGGATCCACTTGTAGGTGGTGTAGGTACACTCTGAGGAAAAGGAATTCTTGAGAGATCCAGAGTCTTCAGTGATCTACACATGTTGATAAAAAGGCAAATGTGGCGCCAACCATCTTTACCGATCTTGCTGTTATTCTTTAAGACCAGCCGTTCGATTATGCCACCTTGAGGACATTGGCTCTCTTTGCGAGTCTGCGTTTTCCTACCATAGGTTGGTAACTTGGCAGCCAGTAGACCAGCCAAAATAACGCGAACACCTTCATCAGTAAGTCCGCAATTCTCCATTATCAATTCTTTCACTGGGACTACGGCCAAGTAGTCACCCAATGTGACAAGATCCGGCAATTGTAGCCAGTAACCCGACAGATCTAATTTGCCAACAAGGCCAGGGATTGTAGCCGTTGCCACTGATGCTGTAAGTTGTTCGACAATCCTCTTTAATATTGGCGTTTCTCTCAACTGGCAGCATCTTCTGTATATCCGTGCGGGATCCGTGGTAGGTGAAGTGTGGGTTTTCGGGGTTGTGGCATTCGGAGGGGTTGAAAGTGAACTGTCACTCTCATCAATCTTCAACTCAACTGGAATTGTACCATTAGCCTCCGCAAGCCTCCGTTTCTTCTCCTTTCTTGCTTTTCTTTCTTCTTCACTGCGCTTCTTCTTCTCCTTCTTCTTTGTGTTTTCTTTTTCTGGTGGTGTAGATTCCGTAACTTTGGAAATATTTTCAGAGGCTTTTGGTTGGAGATTTTCAGGAATATTTTCATCGAATTTGCCATCTGTTCTGGGAAGAACATTTTGTTCGGTCTCGGCCTTGGGACTATCCAAATTCCTCAGCGCGGTTCCTTCTCCATTTTCTTTGAATCTCTTCAGTTTTTCTTTATGTTTATTGTCGAGCTCATCGGATTCTTCCTCGTCGATATAACGAGGACCGCTTGCTATTTCAACATCGACACAAAAAGCCACCCTTCGCAATTTCGACTGTTCAAGCCCAAATATAGGACATCTTTCCCGGAGGGGATCGACATTCAATATCTTTCTTTCGCATAATCCATTGCAGCCTTTGGCCGATCCAGACAGCTGTCCACTTGATGATGATAACCTCCGCAGCGCACTCTGTAAAAAGCTGGGACCACTCCGTGGAGGTGCCGGAACATAAGGTGCATCTCCATCCTCCTTCACTCCGTGTACTAATACAGCGTTTTTTGGTGCACTTGGTCCCGCAGGCCTATGTATCGGAGGATCTATAGGCGAAGTCGACGGCGAAATTCCGGAAGCAATGCTCGTGTGGTTGGGGTTATGTGTTCCCGAGAACTTTGAAGATATACTTGATAACCACGAGTTTCTGCGAGACATGCTAATGCTGGGTGATGTAGAGGTTTTAGGTGGCGTGCCATTTGCCACCGCCAGCCTTTCTGAAGAGGGATTTCTAGAAACACCTGGTCGAATTGAAATCGGCTGTGGAGTTGTTGCCAACTCGTTCTCAGTCTTTGGAGGGGTAGAGCCATGCTGTGGGGTCGGACTTGATCCTCCTTGTGAGCCAGATACATTCGGAACCATTCGAGGTCGTTTTGAGTCTAGAATATATATTCATGTCAGTCGCACATGCATGGCTGGCAGATGTGCAAACACATTCCCAGCTCTCATATAAAGTGTTGCTTCAGCTAACCTGTCTTGCTTGAGCTGTGTGTCATCCAACTGACGTCGACACCAGTGATTTGTTCCATTCTGTAAATATATCCTCAAAGGTGTATCTTCGACTTTGCGAATGGCGGGAAGATTTCTCTCAATCAAGGTTAACCGCAAGAAAAATCTATATCAAGATTTGTTATCGTGTCTCTATGTATCGTAATATGCCCTCGTTGCTGATGTGAGCAGTACTATCGGTACCTTTTACAAGTCCATGATCATGTGTGTGCCACAAATAAATGCGACTGATTGTGAATAACTCAATTTGTTAAAGAAAGTCAAACCAAATGCAACGAACTTACTGGAGCGGACTTTGTTGGTAAATTGCGATATTGACCGAGCAATTATTATACAGTGAAGCAGTGAAGTGGAGCAATGAATGCAATATCGTCATGTGTTGGGGGGTTCTGGTCAAGGGTCGGTGCAAGACTGTAAGTGGGTTTAGTTCGGCATCAAACCTCGGTGATTCGATATGATTCGATAAACGTGGGACGAGGATAAATGTGGGATGAGAATCCACTGGGCGCATAGGAGAGATATGGAAGAAAATAATATACAGTAAAATAAGTTGCGAGAAAGAATTGAATCATATGATATTGATACTGTTTGTATATATCAAAAATCAAGTGAGAGTGGGATGAGGTGGAATGGTATTCTATGTAATGGGCAATGGTAGAAAAAGTCAAAATGATTAGAAGAGAGTAAAGTGTATTCCTATTTTGATATTGCGACGATGACCAGGGACCGATCGTTTCAAATCATCTTGCTGAAAGGAGTTCTGGGAAGCTTTTCACAAAGGGAATAGTATTAGCGACTAGGTAGATGAGCATTTTATCAATGACAAATGGCAAAGCAAGTTGAAAACATATGTAATCAAAAATCATCACTTGTTCTTTTATTATATAAAATTACCATGGATCGTTATTCATCAAGATTTCTTATATTCTAGTAGGTATCGAGGGAGTATCATTTTTATCGCCTAACTAGAAAACCCATATCCGAAATATAACAATTGGGAAATTAATCCGTTCATGCCTTCAATTCGGCAATCTTGGCCTTGACTCTCTCGCGCTTCTCGTCCTTGGTCATCTTGCGTCCCTTGTACTTCAAAGACTCTTGCTTGTACTCGTCCTTGGACTTCTTCTCTCCTCCCTCAACCTTCTTGAATGGGTCCTCACGGATAGCCTTGTGGGCCTCTTGGTACAACTCCTCCAATCCATCGGCCTCAATCTCGTCGTTGATATAGCCTTGGAATTGAGATTTGTAACGCTCCTCATCATCATCGGCGAGGGTCTCCATGTACTCAGCAACATGTCCACCAAAGATGTATTTGCGGAGAGTCTCAGCGTCGAGCTCCTTGGTCTCGATGTCGTAACCTGGGAAACGGTTCTCGGAGTGAGGAACGAGGATACCTCCGTCAGAGGCACCCTTCATGGCACCGAAGATACGGGCACCAGTAGAAGTGCGGTGAAGACCAACATCGAGGAAGGCCTTGAATGGACGTCTCTCATCATCACCAGCAGCCTCGGTGAGTTGGTACTCTCCATCAGCCTCTTCAACACCAGTGAAGTCCTTGTCCATGCCGAGCTTGCTCAAAACACGACGGGCGAGGAGAAGACCAGTGCAGTAGGCGGCGGCCCAGTTGGTAAGACCGTGCTCGATACCGTAGGCCTTGAGCTCGTGGGAGTATGCGGCGCTGAAAACCTTGTCACCAGTAATCTCGGAGGTAACGATTTGCATGACGATGTCACGGTTGGTGAATCGAACAACGAGACGGTATTTTGGTGCATTGTACTTGTTCTTGGCCTGGGTGATGAGACGCTTTCTGGCGTAGTAATCGGTCTTTCCGGAACGACGGCGCTTGTACTTAGTCTGGTAGCGACTGATATTTCGTCAGAATCCCATGATTTAATTAAAGAGAGGGAAATTTGAGCTCACCTATAGTACGCAGAGTTCTTGACCAGCTTGGTGAAAGGCTGTAAAAATTTCCAAAGTCAGCAACCTTCAATTTCTCGAAGCATTTTGCTATTTGACTTTTCAAGGAACTGAGGCATTAAATGCCATAATCGCAGATGCACTGTGATTGTACATCTGCGATCGATTTGTTCGATTTGAACTCACCATCTTTAACGATTGACCGCACTACTGGAATATTAATTGTCGTTGAAGGTTGGAAGAACCAAAAGAGAAATTTTCAAAAACTGATCTTGAGTCTATATGGTGCGCGAACTTTTGCTAAGCGAGAGAGAACCATTGAGGTGGGGGACGAAGTTAATGCCTTGAATGCAAGGTAAGGAAAACATGTGATGTGCTGGCTAAATTAGTACCTAGTAGCTGAGAGTATTCGACCTCCGCATTATCTTTCTTTGTGGGAATACCTAACACGGTTCTTCACTGGTAACAACTCCTCGCAATGATTTAAAGCATTTTGAATATTTACCCAGTAAGGCCAGTTATTCATCAATTTTACTCACCAGTTCGAAGTCTATATACCTAGGTATATGAAAGAACCAAGGCGCTTTCGAGAGAGGATCAGAGTGAACATTGTACAGCTTGCATTGATTCTGGCCACTAACATAGAGGAAGTTGCGTTGAAATTTTTAGGTGATGATAGCTTAAGCTGACCTTGTACTGGTCGAGTGCTCGTAACAAGACTGATAGAACTATGAGCGTGTCAGGAATGGGATGATTTTACGATAAGCTCGAGGAAGGAAGCTGGAAAGGGGACATTGATGATTCAATCGATAACAGCATCGATGTGGAAATAGCCCTTTGTAATGATGGTCGAACTTGCAGATGTGTTGAAGCTCATAAAAGTGGAAGGCTGAGAAAGTATCTACTGCAGGTATAGCGGTCGGAGTATTACTGCGTACTGTGACAACTCCATGCTGCACTCAACTCATGGAGAAAGCGGACACTTGGTTTGAAACATTAGATCGTTGAGAATATCTATAATTACAGCAGGAACCGAAAGTAATGCGGTGTACCGTAGATATAGATATTCTCTAAGTAGGAGAGCCACTTCTACGTGAGGTCTTTTGCTGCTCTAACAATGCTATATCCGCAAGTCCATAACCACGACACCAAGCGGTTATACCATATACCATTCATCAGATTAGTATCTTGCGAGGCAATACATTATGATGATATCCCCATGATTTATAGGTGCGATGAATGCTACGAAGAAAACCTGTTTCTGGGTTAAACAAGTGGTTGTCGATGAAATTATGAAGAAGAAGAAATTAGTATTTATAAGGAGAAAAAGTTACAACACTGACCATGAGTTTCAGGATTATTTGGTAACCACAAGTTGAATCCGAGAATGTTAGTTTCTTTGTCTGAATTTGGCATACGCTGACTTGTGAGTATGACTTTGTTTTGAGTTAAACTCATGTATCCAGGCTTCACGAGTAATGAATGTAATCTGGCAAGCCCATCCTCAATCCGAGGTCGGAGTCTCTTGCCTCCTGCACGCTTGGAGACACAGAGCGCCCCGGTACATACTTTGATATTCTTCATAGATTCATCATATCCGCGCTGCAAACTACCGACTCCTTGTGTTCTGTTAAGCGACGTTCCGGTTTACTCAACATGTTTATCAGTTTGGGCCTCTGATAGGTTGTGATACAACAACAACGGCAAGGTGCAGAGGCGTTATCAATGCATATAAATATAAATTGACTAATACACAACATCAGATTAGTCATTCTTGACGACTAGATGCATTGAAGCGTGCCGAAAGATCCTTTCTAGCACGTGAACTGGTTCTACATGCCAAATTTAGACTTTTGGCATCTCTTCAATTTCAACAACTTCACCTCTTAATTAGACAAGTCAACGTTCAACAGCTATCATTACCATGCTGTATCATTTCGTAAACACGGATTTGAAATAAAAAAGTCTGTCATTTTGGTCACATCATGATGATTGGTTCCATTTTACCTTTTCTCTGCCACTCCAAATAATATTCACTGCTTATGATCACAAATTTCATGTGGCTTCATGTGGCTCGCCAACAAGAACAATATAAAGGTATCGCGAACAATACTAATGATACCTGCCACAAACAATATAACCTCATATTTCTGGACTTCCGTGAAATGCCAGTGCTTTCGGATCTATTTACGCTTCTAATTGATCTAGACTAAGTTGTCTGGGATAAAATTAGCTATGAAATATTTATTCTTTGATTTCTACTGTATTAAGGTTTCTTATTCTTCTTTCGTGTTCAAAACGTGGAACCTTGCGGTAAAATTGAACAATACTAAGGAGAGTTTCCATTGTTCTTGACAGTGATTCGACTGTGATAGTATCAAGACTTTGACCCTCGTTAATTCAATATTATATCCACAATACTATGGCAAAGTAGTTGCCTTACTATTATCTCGAGACACTATCGTTACGAGCCCGACTTGTGGTCTCGTAACTATTTGAAGTCTTTGAGGACCGCTTGGATATAGAATCTCCTTTCCTTCCCACAACCAGCTGACATATTCAAATTTTCATCATCTTCAACATTCCCTTCCAAAGTAATAACATTTTGACCATTCTACAACATTGATCTTTGTGGTACCCTTTAAATCTCACCACAATATCTACTCCTCTGACATTTCAAGCATACTCACAACTTACAAAATTTTCGGGAACTATAAAGCAAAAATGGCTTCCAGTAATTCAAGCTTCGATCCGCTCACCCAAACCTTTACTATTCTCATGGCCGATGGGGTCACAACGGTGGCCATCACCCCTCTCGATGTCGACTATTTCTACTACTATAACGTGGCTAGCTGTATAAACTATGGGGCTCAGGCAGGAGCATGCTTATTGATGTTTTTTGTCGTTGTTGTTCTTACCAGAGCAGCCAAACGCAAGACTATCCTTTTTTCCCTCAACATTCTATCACTTATTCTCGGCTTCCTCCGCGCTCTCCTCTTTGCCCTTTATTTCGTCAATGGCTTCAACGACTTTTACGCTGCTTTCACAATGGATTTCAGCAGAGTACCAAGATCTGCCTTTGCTACTAGTGTTGCTTCTAGTGTCATGCCTCTTCTCATGACGATTACAGTCAACATGTCCCTATACCTTCAAGCTTACACGGTATGCAAAGGATTAGATGACAAATCTCGATGCACACTCACCATTCTCTCTTTTCTCATTGCCCTAATGGCAATTGGTTTTAGATTCGCGTCTACGGTTATCAATTGTATGGCTATTATCGCACTATCTGCTTCTTCTGTACCACTTCAATGGCTAAACAAAGGAACCCTTGTTACGGAGACAATTTCTATTTGGTTCTTTTCTGTTGTCTTCACAGGAAAATTGGTATGGACCCTTTACAACCGCCGAAGACATGGATGGAGACAGTGGAGCGCTGTGCGAATTCTCGCTGCTATGGGTGGCTGTACAATGATTATCCCTTGTAAGATATCCAATTTTTCCCCCAATTCAAACGTAAACTAACTTCTAATAGCCATATTTGCTGTCCTCGAATATGTAACCCCGTCACATTTCCAGAAGCAGGCTCTATTGCTCTTACCATGGTCGCAATCTTACTTCCAATATCTTCACTCTGGGCCAGCATGGCAACTGACGAAGAAATGTCTTCAACTGATATGTCCAATCTTACCGGCACACTCGCCTCCTCTCAACAATCTGGAACCTATTCACGAAAGACTTATGCTAGCGATATCACAACACAATCTTCTCGACTTGATTCGCAATGCAGAAAGGGAAGCAATGCCACAAGAAAGGGTAGCAATGCTATGGAGCAAGTAACCACAATTGACTTTATCATGGGTAATGATGCAAGACAAACACCACGAGACAGCACGGAATTGGACCTTGAGGCTATGGGTATTCGCATTAATAGATCATATGGTGTTCAAAAGGTATGAATGAATTTTATTACAGTTACGATAGATACCCTTGAGTTAGGTCTGGAAGTTCAACGGAGGTGGTGGATATATTCAAGAGCACGGCGATGATAGCATAATGGCATTTGCACAGGTACAAAGCGAATAGGACATAAATTTTTCTTATTCAAATTTATTTACTCATAAAAATGCATGGTATTAATTTAGAGTTCTCCTCAACAAAAGAGATGTTCTTTTACACATCAAGGCTTCTCTCGAACACATCATGAAGTGCTTTCTCTATTGATAATCTGGTAAGTGCCAGTCGTGACTTCTTTCATCCAAATGACTACCCATCTTGAATGGAAGTAGCTTCCCTAATTAGCTCTTCGTATTAAGTTGTGAGAAAAGAAATCATCAAATAAGATCACACCTTCATATTGTCATTCGTTCAAGTGCCTTCTTGTGCAATATACCTATTCCACTGCTTCGTGCCAGTGATAATATCATAGTGTTCTCTACTATTTGATTTTGACCTGAAGTATTTTAAGCGGCTAGTGGATGCAGTTCTAACGGGAAAATTATGTCCCATCATGGATCCTGGGGTCGTAGCTGTTATGATCGTACTGGCTATCGCTCCGCTTCTAAATTACCCACTGAGGGGAAATCAGGATCAAGGCCTGATTGTACTGACTATCTTTATACTCCTTCTTGTGGGTGGAGCAATAGGGGTCATAAACCTTATTTTCGGTGAGAAATTCTTTTTTGTGGTTGGATTATCTTAAGAAGTTTTAAAATCTCGGATTATTTTCAATAATCTACTGACAGTAAATATTTCTCAGGTCAAAGCCTGTTGTAACTTCAGTCCTTCGATGCCTGGTGGGCAAGTTCGAAGCCATGGATGCCCTAAGTCTACAATTCAAGATCTCACACTTCAGCCAGCGCCATTACATTCGGCACTAAACTCCCCTACTAAGAGAGGCAGAACCCGAGATTCTTCACAAAGGCGGTTGTCACCAAATTCTGAGCCCAACCAATACGAATTTGTCTAAGCATGATGATGTCTTTATTGATGAATATATGGGGGGACAGTATGTGGGGGAGATACTCCTAGCAGTACCATATCAACGATACTTAGATCTTCCAAAAAGCAATTTCATTCTCGACGACTGAGGACACCGCAATACCCAGCTAAAGCTGCCAAGATACCATCGAGGAGTGTGAATCGAACAACTCCCTCAAGATCTATTTCTAAGCATAGGGATATGAAAGAGGGCGAAGTTGCAACATATCTACCACTGAAAAATTCTCCCAACAAGAAGGTGGGAAGCATGATTGAGGATCGCATAAAATTCTTCGATACAAATCCAGACGAGAACCATGTTTCAAGTCCCCCAAAGTTAAGTCTTCCAAAAAAACTGATCCATCTAAACCCACTTCACAGTATGATGGATATCGTCATAATATTGAACTTTCCCCCCTTCTTATACAAGGGGGGTCGAAACCCAATATCTAAAGCGCCAGTTGGATGCCTAGGCCTGCAAAACTTTTTCACAATATCAGAACCGGCTAGAGAGAAAAGTACATTTTCATCACCCGCTAAATCGCAATATTCAACGTCAAGAAAGCAAAGAAAAAGTTTTTGGTGAAGCGGTTCAAAACCCGTTTCTGAATTCACAGGGATCATCCGAAAAGACGAGATCTTCAATAACTATTTCACCTCATACTTCACCAACGAAACCGCAGCCATTTTGTAGGATTGACGCGGAAAACAAAAGTAGGTGATCATATCTTCGATGAAGTTGAATCAGCAGTAGACCCGAAAATATTGACATTCTCCCCAAACGACTATCAAAGCTTCAATGCTCGCACAAGTCATTCTAACTTACATATTCAGCAGACCTCAGTCCTCATGGTCGTTCTTTGGCTCGATACGAGGTCAACACTACTCCGACCCGAAGCTCCGAGTTACCTAAAATCTCAAGGCCAAGAGGAAGAACTATTCCAGGCCGTAAAGATCCAAAGACTGGTATACAGAAAGATGTCGAAACCAGACGTAACCAAATCAGCGAAAAAATCGAAGCAATCTATCAAACCAAAAATGAAGAACGAAAAGCTCAAATTCAAGAGAAGGTTTTCCCAGAAGCAAATTATGAGACATCACCGATGCCAAAAAATAATGACGACGTCAGACGGCCTCAAAGGATCAAAGATATCACCTCATTTCGATCGAAATCGAAGGTTGCGGATATGAGAATGCGTTTCGATGGTGGGACCTCCTTTGCTTCTACCGTGTTACCAGGCTCTTCATCTAAAAGATATCGAACGCAAAGTTTCTCCAGTTAAAGAAGTGGGAATTTCTTCAACAATATCTAGTCCTCCCCCAGTGCCACCGCCTCCGATTTTCTCATCAAGCATTCGCAAAGATATCCATAATAGCCCCAAGCATTCCATATCCACACCACATTCCCGGAGCGTAAACCCGCCTACGCCGCGAACACAGACGCCGTCGCAATCGCTCGTGAAGAGAGTCTCCGCGTTACCTTTAGAAAGATGGGAGAAAACGCCAGCATCAGGAGATCAACAAACACCACAGAAAGATGGTATAGAGAAGAAGCCAACGTCGTTGACGAAACGGCTATTTGAGAAGCCGGCGCTTCAAACTTGGCCTCGATCGATTCAGAGACCGAAACAAATTAGAAATGGTCTGATTGCGGATAAATTGCGCATTTTTGAAGAGATTTTGAAGAAGAATGATGAGGTAGCTGCTAGTCCTGGCAGGGAAATGAAAGAGGGGGTAGAAAAATGGATGGATGGTGGTGAGGGGAAGAGTGGTGGTGTAAGGACGTTGGTGGAGGGGCGGAAGGAATGTTTTGAGTTGGGGGTGGGGCGGGATGGGGATACGAGTGAGGGTGGGGGTGGATATGGATATGGAAATGAGAGGAAGTTGAATCCGGTGTTTCCGAAGGGCTGTTGTAGCGAAGGAGAGGTGGAATGAGAGGTGGAAGGGGAAGGGAAAGGAGGTGGAGATAGAGAAGAAAGACAAGATGTGTGAAGAAAAGGAATATGGGTGGTGATGGTGCTGAAGTCGAAGTTGAAGGATTTCAACGTATCCCCAACGATTAAAGAGAAAAGCGGAAGAGAAGGAGAAGAAGAAGGAGAAGTTAGATAGCAAATGGAGTACAGGGGGCAAAGGTCCTAGATTGGGAAGTAGGAGGTTTGTGGTGGGGAGGTGTAATGAAATTTCTTCGCCGTCGAAGGGTGCCGTATCGATAGATAATCATGAAGAGCTGGCAAATTTACCAGTAAAAAGAGGCCTCAGAGATGCGAGGATGCATACCGGCAGAAAATGGAAGTCATAGTACTGATTGGGATGAAGTTGAGAGGGAGATTAAAGAGGGAGGGGGGCTTGAATCTGGGGGTTTTTGGATTTGGAGGTGTTGGTTGGGGTGGGGAAAGGTGTAGGTAAAGGTGGGAAGGAGGAGGTGAGGGATGGAATGGGAAGGGCCGGAGTGAGAGGTAAGGAGGGGTGTGATTTGATTTTAAGTGTGGGTACGGGTATTGGTATGGGTGTGGATTTGAATATGGTAGTTAAAGAAGCAGAATGTGGATTGAAAGAACCGAAACCTTTGAGAGCGGCGGAAATCAAGAGGATGGTGGAGATCTGTAGGGATAGAAATAGGGATAGGATGGGGGAGAAAGTTGGGGAGAAAGTTGGGGAGAAAAGTTGGGGAGAAAGTTGGGGAGAAAGCTGGACTTGAAATTGGAGGTGGGACTGGAGAGCGAGAAAGGAGTAGAGGAAGGAAATTAGAGAGGAGGAAGTGACAGGGGAGTTAAAGAGCAGAAAGGAGAGGAAACAAGAATAAATTGAAAGAAATACTGTTAAGTATTTAAAGTTGAGGCAGCGATGAGGATAAAAAGAGTGACAGTTGGGGCGAGGGTGAGAAAGGAAGTAATGAATGGGTATTGGAGATGTTAAGGGGAAGAATTGGGGGTTTCAGTAGGATATTCTTCTATTCTTTATCCTTTTATCCTCTTATAGTAATCGCTTGAGTTGGGTTGGGAATGAATAAAGAGGAACAATAGAGTTAAAATAGAGATAGAAATAGAACGGAGATAGAATAGAGTGGTTGTATAAGTTATTATGATTATGTCCATGGTTATGATGGATGATGGATGATGATTGAGAAATATTGATCTTGAGGCTCACACTCGTATCACACTGTATCAATGTACTTGCAGTTAGAATGAGGCGCGCATACCATATTCAGGGCTGCAGTTATGTAGTGAAGATTGGGAGTGAGATTGGGATTGAGATTGGATGGGATATTGGAGCATTGGAGGACTAGATGTGATTTGATGGTTGGTGGTATCTTATTGGTATTGATATTTGATGTATATGTAGATACAAATAACATGGTTATTTATCTTCTTTTGTGCATTGTGTTGTGCTTTGCTTCTCTTCCTTCGGGTAGACCTATGGAACTATAAGGAGCCCTTTCTCCCATGTGTGTACGGTAAGGTACTATTCGCAAATTCAGCCGACCTTCCTTAGCCGAGCGATAGTTGTATTTTCCTTCATTTTCACCGACTCAACGTCAATACCCACCTCACTTTTTCTCACCACCCGACTCCATTCAATCCCATCCCCATCCCAATCTTCTTGATTAACGCCTTTTTCAAAAACCATTCTCTCGCCAACCCTCTCGTCATCTTTGCGAACGTGGGTCCGCTGATCCTCCCCCTCTCGACCGCTCTCCCTAGTACATCAATCGCATCGCTTAAACTCCTTTCTTCACAAACTAATTCATATAATTGGTTTCCTACAACTGTAGGAGCGACGAGTAGTTCATCGATGGAGGGCGGTGTTCGATGTTGAGATGTTTGAAGAAGGTGGTCTGCGGTTTGGAGGGATGTGTGGAGGATGGTTGTATTGTTTTTAAGGAGGGAAGAGAGGGATTCGAGGGCCGTTAGTTCGGATTGCATGCTATTTAGGGTGTTGAGCATGGAGGCGTGTTGAGAGTGTAGGCCAGGAAGGGATGAGGTTGTTTGAGTGGTGTGGTGAACGCGTTGGGAGTGGAGGGCACCGGCAAGTTTTTGGAGGAGCATATCCTTTTCTGGGTTGGGGGGAACGGGTGGAGCGGGGAGATTGGCGGAAGAGGCATCGGGAATGGAAAGTGTCAAGGGTGCATCAAGAAGATCAGGAGGAGGTGGAGGTTTGGCTTGGAGTTGCGGTGGTGGGGGCTGTTGCTGCTGCTGCTGTCGATACTGGGGCCATTGTTGGTGGGGTGGATGACCAAGGTATGGTTGCTGCTGCTGCGGGTGCATATATTGGGGTGGCGGAAGAGGGTGGCTGCCAGTTTGAGGGACAGGCTGCTGGATATTATTTGCGTTATATTGTTGCTGTGGTGGATATTGAAGTTGCTGAGATTGTGGAGGTTGCTGGTATGACTGAGTGTATGAAGGTTGTCTATAGGCATCTTCTGGTGGAGTTATTGGACTCACAGGGCTATACGACGATTCCCGTGAGTTGTGCCTGGATTGTCCCGGTGGTAATGGAGGGCCACTCTCGTAAGGTAAACTACTACTCCTTTGAGGAGTATGCGATTGCCTATTTGGTGATTGTGGAGTCGGTGATCCATATCTGCCATTATCATATATCCAGCTTGTGTAGGTAAAGGGGGCAAGGGCGGTTCATTACCTCTCCGTGAGGGACCTGGAGAAGAGTACGGTACGGTATTGTTTGTAGGCTTTGGTGGAGGAGGGGGAGGTCGATCATTGATCAATGGATGTGGAGAAGCTGGACTTGGTATTGATCGACCTACATTCGGAGGAAGTGGAGGTATAGGAGGAGGTATAGCTGTTGACTGTGGACGCAGTGGAACATTTTGTTGCTGTCTCGATATAACAGGGGGCTCTTTTGCAAAAACGTCTCTAAGAATGGCTAGGAAATCGAGTACATTGGACTTCTATATACCCAGATTCATTAGCATATCTGCCAAATAATTTTATAGATTCAATATGCCAAGTTGTGCGACTCACATCCCAATAGTCTGGCCATCTCATTAAGTATGGATGATAAACCTTCCCTTGAGGATCTACATGTTGACCTGCCCTTACTACCATTCCTTCAACCGGTGTCACATATACTAATGGAGCTTCTTGAGGATATGCATGAGGTATCCATAATGCTATCGGGAATCTGTAGGTTGTGCCACGAAAATTTACAGGTATAGTGCCAGAGAGATGAAGGAGGAGTGACGATAAACCATTCTCGTACGCTATTAAGCTTCCTCATCAGTATGTGAGTTGGTCTCATAATATGTAAGTTGAGTACGTACTATAGACATCCGTTCGTGGGGACAAGGAAGTGTATTGAGAGAGTGTTTGAGCGACGTCATTGTATGTACGATTCACATCTCGATATTCCTATATTGCAAGTAAGTATAAGTATAAATGAATTCATTGATGCATGAACATTCGCAGATTTACATACACTTGTAAGAACACTATATAACCAGTTCAAGACTCGCTGTTGAACGACGGCCATTGTATTAAGTGAGATTTAAGTGAGGTTTATGTTTATGTAACCTCACTTACTAACTAGACAAATATTGAAGCAATTCAGAAAACGTGTGGTGATGCCATTAGGACTAGGTGGGGGGGTGAAGCTACTGTACTGTATTGCACTAGGTACAACGAAGTAGTGCGTACTAGGTACCTACCTCATGTGGCTAGAAGCTACTTCTATCATGTGATTGAGTGATTGAGTGATTGATTCAAGTTTCAACATACGGATACATTTGTGACATTATGCAATGGAACATAAAAAAGATAATGATGGTTGGGTTGGTAGTAATTTATGGATAGTATGATGTATACGGAGTACAACTATCGGTATGTATGTATGATGTCGCGCTTGGGTTGCCGCCTTCGCATGGTCCTTGCAAGTTCAAACCTCGAAATAGGGAATTTGAAACATGAGGTAACCTTGATAAGTTGAACTATTGAATATATATATATATGATAGAAACATAATATATAGTATAATATATGTGAAACATAATATACAATATAATACATATGAAACATAGTATATACTATAATATATTTGTTTTGTTTATTTAGATTTATTTAGATTTATTTAGATTTATTTAGATTTATTATATATATCTATTTATATCTATTTATACTTATAATAAATTGATTTTATATAATTGAGTATAATATATTTATTCTATTAATAGAGAGAGAAATATATATATATATATATATATATATATATATCCTAGAATACCAGAAATATAATAGTATACTATATTATTATAAAATCCCGATAAATTATATTTTAGTACATTTTTATATATATATAATGATAGGAGCTTTTACGCTTATTTTTATAAGATTAACCTCAGGCCTTGGTGTCAGGACCCACGAAGACGGCACTGTAGGTACGATAGGATTGAAGGGTGACTAAAGATATTGGTAACCAGATAGCAAGCATCATTCATTTAGTAAGCACAGGCTGGCTGGTAAGCACGGGTTAGATAAACAGCAGCCTCGCTAGGGATCACGGGGCCAGTATCACGTGAAGGAAAGTCGATTCGACTTGTCGACTCGAGTAGTCGAGTAGACTTGTCGATTCGATCAAAGTACGAAGATCTATATAAGGGAATGGTTTCATTACAATGTAGAGCTTCGTGCTCAAGAACAATCATTAGTTTCATTACTATAGTTACGAGAATTGCAACCAGTTACAACCTTATTGAATTCCTACTTGAAGTCTAGTCTAAACCACCTCGAGAGATCTCTAGACACTTTCACGTGACCCTAGAGGCAGCTCCCGTAACATATTAATTAAAGTAATATAGGTATAATTATAGTTTTCGGGATTTGATAAAAAGATAATCTTCATTTCAGATATAAGCTTTTGATAATAGTATAATTTAATATAATCAAATACTATAAGATTAATTAATTCATTGTTATTGAATTTGTATATAATATTTGTTAGCGTTTGAGAAACAAGAAATGATATACTGGTTTGTATTCTAGAATAGTTTCCAATTTCTCTACAATCTTCACCACCTTCGATACTATAGGTTATGTGAAGACCTTTAATGCCAAAATCGATATGGATATTCTTTACTAGGCCTTTGATTTGTTTTGGACCAGAGTTCATAGTCATTGTAAAAAAAAGTTTATGTATAAGGTTGATAGTGTATCGAAGAATGAAGAAGATATTAGAAGGAAGATATTATTTGATGTATATATTGAAATTGAATAGATCGAATCATATCCTGGGGCATCTGGAGATATACTGTTTAGCTCCCTGTATATTTTAGAAATTAAATCCGCAGTATTATGCAAGAATATTCATTTATAGAAATTATCAATTGCTATTTGGATTTACATTTTCCCTTAAACAATTTCACCCACCCAATCTTCGCATATCTTATTACGACACTCCTGACATATACCTCCGCCTGCTATCAGAACAAAACATAACATACAAGGTAACTCTCTCTTCCTTTCCCTTTCACTCTCTTCACACCCGTCACATATACCATCCGAACCAATCGTAACAAAAACAAGATTCGCAACGATATTTTCTCACCCAATTTCCCTGTCGTATTCGCTCCTTTTCTTTCTTTACCCTCTTCAATTTTAATTCTTTAATCATCTCCATCATCCCTTTGAGATGCTCTTTATCACACTCGCCATCATCTGCCTCTATTTCGTCCAATGCCATCTTATCGGCATTTGTTCTGATCTTCTTCCGACACTCCAAGTCCCCCCCTGGTTTGATAGTTGTAAGCTTCCGCTTTCGACCCCATATAACCTTATTAAACCTCTGTTGAGACTCCTTTATACATTCTTGTAATGGTTTTGGATATGAAAGCATCAGCATCCCCTCTAGAGGGGCTCGAGGGACCTCAAATTCCTCAACGATCACTTTCAACTCTTGCATAACATCTTGGACTCCAATAATTTTGCCAGTCCATATCTCAACCAATTTTATATACCGAATTCGAAAGGCTCTTGGGGTATTTTCGATTTAATATATGAGGCATCGTGCGAATTAAGTTTCAAAACAAAGCTATATAAAGATCATTAGTATATGAAAACATTATTTCAGAAATAAAGAGTATGACTGATACAGTTTTTCCAGATGGTGATTCAAGTAGATTCCTCTCCATCATCAGGTCTTTAACTGGAATACAACTCCAGATAGATTGAAGCTCCTCGTCGGTCTCAGAACGATCACAAGATTTTATCCATTTACATATAGGGGCAGGGCCTCTAAGTCCATCAAAAGACCCAACAAGGTAGGAAGACATGAAAGTGAATGTTCTAGAAAGCAGTTTGAAGGAGAAAAGTGAGGTAGGCAGAGTGTAGTATCTTATTTTGACTTCATATGAAGGTTAGTGAACCATTGTTATATAGAATTCTCATCACCAAAACCTCCTTCGTTTAATAACACAACAACTAGAATGAACAATGGCATCAATACCAAGATGAGTTGATCTCTTGCGAAGATAGACGAGACCACAAATTCGTATTTGGAAAGACCTGGAAGACTGTCTAATCATATTTGGTGGTAGCAAAGGGTTATGGTAAGTTAAGTGAGGACTATTTGAAGATGGAAAGCTAATTAAGGTTCAGATGTGAATCTTTGGAGATAGAGTGCAATCCGGGCTACTCAAAGGGGCAAACTGTATGGAGGAAGCAGTGGAGACATTTCAACGACTTAGTACACTCGAGGGATTTGTCAATTTGGATATCGATATCATTAATGATACAAGGGCCTGTAAAGTTTCAACGAGATGATGAGATTGGAAGTTCCTAGACCAGATGAATTCCAGCTCAAAAAGATATCAGCAAGGTTTCTTGAGAGGTTGAACCAGGTCCTGGGTGAAGCCAGCTCTTCCATATCACTTTATATACCGAGGCCATAATTGAAGTAGGATTAGAAAGTCATGAATATAGAGGTGATAGCCGTACTTGTATTAGAAATAGAGTTTAGCTCCGTCATTATGTACTTTGCAAGGTCAAAATGTCCATAAACCTACTCCCTCATAGAAATACTTCATCTCGATAATGGATGTTGAATTTCCAGCACATGTTAACCACTCCCCAACCCCCTCCCAAATAAAACCCTCTCTCCACAACTTTTCCGTCCCATCCATCTACCTAGGCATTATATCCTGCAATACAGGTAAGTGATTCGTCAATCATACTACTTAATAGTAATATACATACCTGGGTAGGAAATGACTAACGTAAGTTATGGCGTAATATGTCTAATAGCATAATGCATCTAATTATGGGGGACTACCCTATCAAAAAAGCAACAATTCAATAATGATCCATCGAAAAAGTTTAAAAGCGTAGGAAATGGAATCTCGATTTGTTAAAGCAGTATTAAGAATTCAAAATGGAAAATATAAGTCTTTATATAAAGCTATAAAAGAATTAAAGCTTTCTAAAAATACTGTAATGCAACACATCAAAGGGAATTTATTACATTCTGAAACACATCAATTGCAATAGAAACTTTCTATTGTACAAGAGAATATACTTTTTAAATGGATAAAGCAATTGACAATTAATAGTTATTCTCTAAACTATCAATTATTAAAAGAATTGATTGAGAAGTTATATTCAAAACGAATTTATAATTTGGATTGCTTTTCATTTAACTTTTTTTGAATTCCTATTATAATACCTTCTTGATTATAAATGGATTCCACGATTTATTAAACGATATTTTTATTTTATAATTATTATTGACTATCGAATTGAATCTGTAAAAATAGATAATGCAATTAGGGAAAATATATAATATTTGGTTTGATATGTATCAAAAAGCAATTCAGGATTATAGAATTGAAAAGAAAGATAAATATAATATAGATGAATTTAGATATTCAATTGGGATAATGAAATCAATTTGAATTATTATTGATTCTATACTTTGTATAAAAACATCAAAAATATATTTAGACTGTCAAGAATGGATTTCAATGGTAGAGTGTATTTATATGAATGGATCCATTCTTCCACCACTCGGGATTTTTAAAAATAAAAATATCCTTCCTTCAAAATTGGATTCCGAAGGAAGTTTTTAGTAATTGGTTTTTTTCAGTAAATATAAAAAATTGGATAAACAATCTTTATAGATTAGAATAATTAAAATGCGTTTTCGAATTTGCAATTTGTGTATAAAAGTAGATAGCAAATATTAGTTTCTTATTTGCAATGGCTACAATTCTTATATTAATAAAAGCTTTATAACTTACTACCTTCAAAATCGAATTATACTTTTTATACTTCCTCCTTATACTTTACATTTACTTCAACCACTTGATGTTGCGATTTTCAATCCATTGAAAAAACGGTTCACTGTAGCACTTTCTAATTTGAATCAAACTTAACTTGTACAAATATAAAAGATTGAATGAATAGAGGTATATATATTAAAGTTCGAATTAATATATATTATTATCAAAATATTGAATTGGTATAATAGAAAGCTAAGTTATATTTATTTAATTTATAGAGAGTATTCTGTATATTGGGTTGAAAGTTTATTTTCGAAGTCGAAATATTCAAAGAATTAATCCAATTTGATATTTTTAATCAAATCTTTATTAATAGCTTACTTTCAGATGTAGTAATCTTATAAACAGTAAATAATCTTTTAAATTCAACAATTGAAAATGATACAATTTTTTCAACCTCGATTCATCAATACATTCAAAAATTGACAATTGAAAATAAGCAACTTCGAGCTCAAAGTATTGTTCACCAATACAATACAAATAATTTACAAACTATTATAAAAAAACATACAATACATAAAAAAAGAAAGAGACTAGTTTTGAAGGATCATTTTCATATTTCTACACAAAGAATTATATAATACAATAATAGAAACCGAAAAAGCTACTAAAATACAAACAATGAAAAAAGGAAAAGGGAAAGAGAAAGTAATTGAATATAAAACTGAAACTAAAGAAGATATTAGAGAAAAAGTTGAAGATAAATCTGAAAGTGATATTGGAGATTGTATTATAATTGATTATTGAGTAATTGAGATTTTAATAAAATAGTTCCCCGCAATTAGACACATTACGCCATTAGACGCATTACGCCATGACTTACGTTATTGTGGTCGGTTGCAAGGTTATTTCGCACTATCATTCTGCGATTTATCATATTAGAACTCCATTTTACCCCTAAGAAATGAAATATACATACTAAGTCCTTGGTACAAGATGTGCATTTACATCCGCTGCTGTTGAAAAGCTCTATAAACTTCTGGACCGCCTCTTCCGAATCCCAGTTGCCATCCTGCTGAAGTACCCATTCTGTCCATGCAGTGGACATCATTGTGATCATAAATGCTTGCATGCAGCGGGAACGTAGCTGATGAATAGAAGAAGGCATTTTAAAGTTTGATTGAGATTAAGATTGAACAAGTAAGTGTTAAAGTCGATTGAAGTTAAGGAACGAAAATCAAATGCGATGGCAAATAGCTAGTATTTATACATAATGAATGAACTCTTCCACGATAGCATCTGAAGTATTGGATACACAATGAGATGACTGGAATCTGCATGATGCTGAAGTATCAACGTATCAATTGAAGCTAATAAAACCTATACTATACATCCTTAAGCGTCTGTCGCTCACAACTTATTTTTGGCATTAATGCCCTGTTCAGCGACCAATTAAACCAGCAAACCTTTCTCGAATATCCTTCCAGAGATACTTGAACAAGGAAAAGTAACGTTGTCGACATATAGCGATATACATGGATGAGAGCCCTCAACCATCTACACCTCATACCCCGATCGTATTAAGTCTGGCACTCGAGTTATCAGGGGACGTGAAACAGGTAGCGTGTTGATCACGTCTTTGAATATTGCAGTGGTATTTATGATCCTAGTAGGCAGATATCGACAGTGTAACAATCTTAGAATAAGTAATCTAGACTGTGATTTAGGATGATGTAGGGACAGTAACAAGGTCAAAAAGAAAAACGTATTATAACATGATCCTCATCTCCTATCAACACAACCGAAACAGAAGCGTCGAAGCCACTGAACACTAGTACTCCAACTGGCTCTCCATTCTACCCATGTTTCCACTTCATCGTCTGTATCCCAACCACTCGTTTCGTTCGATACGCTCGAGTTTTCCTTATTGGTTGACTTCTCTCGCGTCGTACTCGGAATGCAATCACCTTGTGCCAGAATTTCCCTCACTTCATCATCTGACTTTCCACTGTTCAATCCCTGCAAAGCGATGTGACTCTCTGCTGCATCTCCCTTACCTTGCACAGCACCAAACGACCAACCACCCCACAGTGCACTTCTTTTTACAGCAGCAAGCTCTTGCGACTTTTCTTTTGCATCATCCCTACCGCCCACCCAGGATCGTATTTGTGGTTCCATATCAAGCCCATCTCTTGGGGTTTCCCAATGCGTACGACTTTCAGTAATCGCAGAGCCATTGATCCACGGGCCCTCGAAAAGTTGCTTGGAAACTTCAAAAGTTGTTATATCGGAGCGAGAAGAGTTGTGGTTATCGATGAAAAGATTATCAGTAGCAAACTGGTTATTTTTCGAGATATCAGCAAAAAAAGAGCGGATAACGTTACGAAGATCTGTATGTGGTTCCATCAAGGAAGTTTGCAAGAATCGGGGTTCCGGTTCATCAACAAGTTGTGTAATTCTCTCCTTCCACCCAGAAGTTCCTCCGAACGAGTAATCCGTATTGGAAATCCAAAGGAACTCGCACCGAATCCGATGCTCTTTGATCATTTTATAGAAGACTTCGCAATTTTCAAAACTTGTATCTGAGCCACAATGAAACATGAGAACAACATTTGATGGGAAGCGGTTGTTTTCAGCAATGATTTTGCTTAATTCTCCTGAGGTCGAGCATTCTTGGAGTACAAGCTCGAGCTCCAGCGGCCTACCCATCTCCGGTATGACGGGATATTTCATAGGGGTGGAGTGGTTGTCTTCTAAGAGATGAAGCTAGACCAAATCATACAGTCAGATTCAGCCTATCGAGAATTAGGGGAGAAACCGAGTATGTACAAACTTACAATGGGAAGATCGCCGATCATTCGGCTAACCATCAGAGTCTTTCCGACGTCTTGATCTCCAAGAACGAGCAAGTACATGATTTCTCTAACATTATTAAACATACTGAATAGAGTGCAGAAGGTTTTGGAAGCGTGTTTGTGTCACTCCTCCTTATGGTTGTGTAAGGTGATTACACTGGTTGCCTCGTTCCACAAGCTTCTTCTTATACATCTATTGATCTGCTTCATTGTTGAAGCCTTCGCAGTCCCTTCGCTCGAGAAGATAAGAACTCATGTAAAAAAACAATATTGCTTGCTGCAGACAATCCTGGGAAACAACTGTCTCATAACGGGTTGAGGTCTTCAGAATCTTTCTTCACTTCCTAGCATGAAAAGGAAGCTATGCTGTATTTGGGTATCATGACTTCCCATGGGAACGCGAGATAAATGAATGCGAAACACCCCTGTGAAAATGAGGTACCCACCATGTACGGGCATACACCCAAATACAGTAAAGCATACGAAACTTAGTCTCTCGCATCAACTTCTCGTACTTCTGCTTTCTCAACTTTCACTTCTCAACCATCACCAAAATGTGTTTATGTTCAGATATTCAATATGGATTTACACAATCTTCTGACAACCAAGAGGTATGAGAAGACGAATTCAATGAAGAGATATTGTTACTGATAAATCGTAAAGTTCGTTGGACGTCTGGAAGCGTTTTTGACGCAGTTGTATACCTACATATCTAGCAACGAACAATTGATGCCGCATCTCCCATTCATACTACAAAAGAGGACAGCTTCAGTATCAAGTACAGCATCTGAACCTTTACAGGTTGAGAAAGAGAAACGTATAGCAAAGATTTACAAGTATGATCCTGCTGATTATCATGTACAAACGCTCCTCCATCGGAACTTCGACATCTGGGACAAGCAACCACAGTCGTTCTTTGTGTATCAGCAAGCACAGCTGACCTACGAGACAATCGACCCCCAATCCGCAATCATCCTTAACTGTCTTCAGCTTCAACAAATCGATACCCATTCCCGGATTTTACGTAGATTTTATTGCGTTGCGCTTTATCGATGTCGAAAAGCTGAGCGCCGAAATGATGATGCGAAAAGTATGGCACGCACAATTTTCCCGATTTATCATTCCGGCAAATCTCTAGAAGAGGCTGGCGACGACATGCAATCTCTCGTTAAAAACGATTGAAACCTTGTTACAAGCAGGCCCGAGATATGAAAACATTGCAGAGAAATTGGGCTTTGGAAGCTTGTTTCTCCTTGGAG
Organism: Monilinia fructigena; assembly: GCA_003260565.1. Taxonomy (NCBI): domain Eukaryota; kingdom Fungi; phylum Ascomycota; class Leotiomycetes; order Helotiales; family Sclerotiniaceae; genus Monilinia; species Monilinia fructigena. Next base: position 34,381 of record QKRW01000096.1, read on the forward strand.
ATATGATTCCAATTGGCGTGTATGTATATCAGCTCAGGACAAAATACAGCTCTAATCATAATATAGTTGGGAAAAATGGTTGCCAAGAAAAGGTCCATTATTGGACCAGGCAATGAAATATTTGATGGATAAAGGTATCATTGACTTGGGGAAAAAATACGAGAAGCTTGCTGAAAAAATAATCAACGTTTTAAACGATTGTAAGTGACGAAAAACGGATTAAAAACATTCACTAATATTTTAGCTCTGCCAAAATTTCCATGCTTATGGATCAGCGAAGATATTGTGGTCCAGCAGCCGTCAAAACGGAAGCCAAGTCATCAGTTAGGCGGGAGAAAGAAGAGGAACAGGAACGATACTACAAAGGATATCTTGGACAGTAGTGGATGTGGTACTGAGGCCGAGCCGACTGCCCTAGATCACACTATAGAGTTCGCAGATCAACTTGGAGCCAACAGTCCTGGTAACAGAGCCTGTAATTTTGCATCTGACCGATTCCGACAGGATCCGGGTACATCTACTACTATTTGCGCGCGTGCTCCAGATGCCGATCCAGCTACTTCCATCAGCAATCCTATTTCCATACATGCACTTTTGAATGCAGATATTACGACGTCCATACACGGTCAACAGCTGTCATCACAGGCGAAAGGTGCTCGTCAGCTCATTGGCGCCGTAGAGGAACATACCGCCGACGACCGCATTCAAGCTACAAACGATCAAAGGGGTAAGTATGACTGCGTGTACATCTTCGAGTTGAGGCTGATAACAATGGATCTAGAAATCGAGTTTGTATATAGTAATCGACAAAAAGAGAATTTGGAAATCAATCTTGAGGAACCATTTCGCAGTCCTATAATGGCTAGATTACAACCAGGTCTAGAGAATCATCGACAAGACATTATAGCAATGTTCCCTCAGGATTGGGAACAAGATGCCACATTTTCCATGACTGTTGATCGCGAGACTGGATCCAAACTGCTTCACATATTTGATTTGCAACGCCAACCACAAGTTCAATTTGCGCAAGGTCAAATTCATCAATATTCGGAGATGCCAATGGAAAATTTATCTTGTTTAGGGCCTTCCTTACATCAAGCTACAGTGGGCAGTGAGAAATACAAATCGGCGTTAAGATCTGGTTGTGCTCGTTGTACTTGTGTTTCTGCATTTATTTCTGGTGGTACAGACGATAACGATATCACATTCTCTATCATGGTTGATCAGAAATCAGGTTTGAGATTGAGGGATTCGTTTGGACTACATGAGATTGAAAAAGGCTTTTAATTGTTTTCTCAGGTTGTTTTATCAGATAGCTCAGCAATAGATCCGTCACCGCCATGAAGTATGCATTCATAGCCCGCCTCAATCGTGTATTCCTTTTCAGTGTTGGGACTGCCCTCCTTTACTGGTGTATCCTTTGTTGTCGGATTATAGATCGTGATTGATTTGCCTTTAAACTTAATCGTTCTATCATGGTCGCTTGCATCGATACCCCAGGTCTGCAAATTCTCTTTCTTCTCAGATGTAGACATGATGTAGAAAAATAGTTGGCTGGAAACCTTACAAACGTTAAACAGAATTCTATATACAGGATAGTAGAGGAAATTCTTACCCAAAGTACGATATCTAGTTGTATGCGATTGTATAGGGCTATTGATCGGATGATGTTACCGATAGGAATAATTTGCAGATAGGAAGAGGCCGTAGGTGTTAAGGTTGAATTCTGGCGCGTTTCTTGAAGCTTGAAGGCTCGAAGTGGAGTTGTTCGATTTGACTGTTACGAAATTAGCGGTACTGGTAGATATAAAAGAAGAAATGCATGCCACTTTACAGATTCTTCTGACTGAGATGAAGTTGATGCGAAGCGGGCTCGAGGGAGGGATGAATATTCGATGTAGAGTGGAAAAAATGCGATGTCGAGATGTGAACAAAGGTAAAGATTTGGTGGGTTCGTCGTTGTGCTCACACGACGATTTGCTCAGCAGCCCGATAGTGATCGAGAAGACCGCTGATGCAATTAGATTGCAATGTCTTAGGGCACTATCATTATTTTGATCTAGATTCAACCCAATCTCATATTGGGCACGCATTCTGCAAATTCTTTCTTTTATAATAGAGTTCTGTTACAGCCTGCGGGCAAAAAAGAGTTGGAGCCTGTCTGTCTTGTACATACCGCATATTAAAATTTCAGCCACTTCTGCTGTCAAGCCACATAAAGCACGGCATCAGACGCCGCGATCGACGACTGTCAACTTACATGTGCTTACCAATCTAGAAGGTGCTCATTTGTGTTACCACGTCTTATTAGGTGATATCGTGGATTCTGTGAGCGATGGAATGCAAGCGATTTGCTAGATGTCCCTCTTAACCTTGCTGGAGGTGCGGGTAAATTATGACTTGCTTGCAAACTGGACCATATCTTGATGTGAAGGGTAGTGAGCTCTCAGAGTTCTAGGTGCCCCAGAATCACAAGATGGCTGTCCCAGACAGAGTTCCATGCTGGGAGTCCAATCCAAAGAGGTCACAAGACAGCAACAATGCCATTGGTATAATTCACATTTTAACTAACTATAATTATTCATTAAGTCTAAAGCTTCAAGATTTAAAACAACATATTTTTACACAGCTTAGCATTCATTTCTCTGTTGCCGCCGTTGCTACCACCGCCGCCACCGCCAACTCCAATAAAAAAATCATATGATCAATTCCATCGTCGATTTATCTGCCGGTCAATTCTCTTTGTGCAATTGATATTTCATTTGCAAATCGTAATCTCACTTGAGATTTCAACATGGTAGAACCATCATCGCTCTTTTTGCTTAGTTCTGCTTGCTTCTCTGGCAGTAACCATTGTTTCTTCCTCCTCTCCCGGTTTGGACTTGGTATAGCACCCTTTCTTAGATCCAGCATAACTTCCGACCGCTCAAAATCAATCAACATAACCGGTTCACCTCTGCATTCCAGAATATGTTAGGGACCCGCAGATCCCTATGCAATATTCCAGCATGATGGATTTGCTTAATTGATCGCATCACCATAGTATCCACATTCTTCTGATCTATCTCTTTCACAACCTTGCACTTGTCCAATCTTTCTCCGGCCCATGAGAGAATCATCATATGTACGATTTGAACTCCAATATCGTAATAATATGGATGAGCAAGATCTATGTTTCCAAAACAGATTGGTATACAAACACCTTGAATCTTTTTCAAACGTTCATATATCTCGCATTCGTGTTGGAGATCTTTTGCAAAGGCTCTCACGGTTCCTTTTGCTGCTACGGTATAGCCATGTGACGTTAACGTGATTTTGAACAGAGCGCCGCGAGCTCCCTGTATCCCCAATGGATAGCAATCATCATCTCGATTTCGTTCAAGCTGTTGATGTAGAAGAGTAAGAAATGTTTGACGATTGAGTTGATGTTGTTTGCTTTTGTGATTTGGCTTGCAATGATCCAATATATTAGGGCAAGACATATCTAAATTCCCCATTTCCGCAAGTCCGTGTAAGCAACGTTGCGTACAGAAAGATCGTCTTTGAGTTCCATATCGAGAAGCATTTGCGTTTTTAGAACCATCCTTTCGAACCTGATTGTGACGTTTACGATTGGTGGGTCGAGTAGGCGTATCAGGAGGAGACTCGTGGTCGGATGCATCAGGAGACTCCGGATTATCGTTGTCAAGAGGGGACGTATCAGGGCGGCATGTGCTGTTGGCAGATCTATTTCGAAGGTTCATGGCGAACAGCCTAGCCGGGATATATGTTTTTGGACGATATTCCGAACTTGGTGGAGCTGTTCGTACGCTATCAGGCATGTTATGAAGAATAGCCTCATAATCCACTTCCCAGATATCGAGCATGTTCATTGTATCCTCGATCCACTTTTGGTTTCCTGCCTCCGACTCCAATGCTAGCAAAGTAAATGCCAAAATCTGGCTGATTGCTGTACGATGCACAAATTCTTGACCTGCTTCTGTTTGCGCTAATACATCGTTTCCTGGTTCGACCAAATGATAGTAAATGGTTCCCGGATCGTCGAGAGGTACGTGAAGAAAAACAAAAGCTTCGCCCGTAGTAATATATGCATATTGAGTTCCTCCTTGAATCATGTATGAAAATGTTTGTGTTATTGCGGATGCCACTAATCGATCAGCATGGTATTGAAAATGTTCTGGATTATCAATGCCCTGAACTTTAGCTGGAGGCACCAAAGAACAATCGATGACCGATTTAATGTCCATCTCTCGTAGGCCAGAACGAAGACTAGCAAGATTGAGTTTGTGAGGGGCTTTGTATTCTACTACAAAAGCAAGCTTTCGAAGTGTATCTTTATTCTCAGCAGTTGTATAAACACATATTTGATCAGCTCGTAGACCACTGAATAAAGGTGTCGAACGAGTTGGAGTAAACGGTTGTAAATTTTTGAGTCGTTGAGAAACCTCCTCTGCTGTATCACTCAATGTATTAGGATGATTGTCGAAGAAAATCCCATCACCGATGTTAAATTCGTCCTGCACAGAATCGAGGGACTGTAGATGGCCGATAATCGAAGCAACAGGTGTCTCGATGGTTGCTCTTTGAAGATTGGCAAGGTCTCCCTCACTGGCTATCTTTCGTGATGCCACTCTTTCTCCAAGCCCTTTGATAAAGGAGAAGTTTTCAAAGATTCTCTTCTCACTATGATCTGTATATGCCGATTGAAGTCGCTCTTGTGTATGTTTTTGGGTCGAAAGAAAATCGATCCATGGACAAAGTCGATTTGGGCGTAATTTGCCTTTTGGACTTGTAACATCTCCTTGGGTTGTGAGAGATTTATTGGTTTGAACAGATATTGATCGGAAAAGATGGGTATGGCAAAGATCAAGATATTCAGCAAGAGTTTGTTTTCCGCTCGTGCTGCGCTGCATCTTCAGCTCGTCGTTTTCGCTCGTTTCGCTTTGGCACGCTGATCAGCATCTTCAGCTCGTTTTCGCTCGTTTTCAGCCCGTTGTCGTTCGTCGCTCCGCGCTTTCAATAGCTCTGCGCAGTTGTTCTTGGAGATCGTGGGTTGACATTTTGATTATAGAGAAAACTGTAGAGATAAAGACAAAAAGAACAAGGCTATAGTAGATAAACAGTGCAGAATAGAAAAGAGTTGTAAGCAAAGATATTTTAAATCAATTGTTTGGAATGTAAGTAAACAAAAAAAGGTAAACAATAAGTTGTGGCAGCGACTACTAATATGACTAGCATCGGGATGTGCTTACCCCATTTACTGTGCTAACCAATTTAGGTTAAAGCATACAATATAGTACCAATCACCGGCATCACATCGCGAAGGTACACGATAATAGCCAATAAGAGCTTTAGTTTTTGAATACCGTGGTATTCTGAAATCCATTTTTTATTGGCTTATAAACTGTAAACCTTTAACCGCCCGAGTTTCAATGCTTCTAGTGAGATCTATATTGCTGTCGTAAGAGTTCGCTTTCTAGTTCTAATGCAGATATAATACTCGATTCAGAAGTCGGTGGAAGTGGGTTTTCAAACGTTTCTGTGATAGTGGACTTGATTGAATTCATCTTGACGAAGCTAAGAACATAAAACTACAAACGTAAGTTCGATATACTAGTACTGTTAACAGTAATCGGTTATCTAGAATGCGGAGTAACAAGAAAATTTCTTCTAGTAGAATTCTCATAATAAAATAGTATTATTAGAAAAACCCATTTCGACAAAATTACTTTGTATTTTCTACTAGAAGAAATCTTGTAGTAGTACTAGCAATTTAATCTTGAAATCTTTAATAATTTCTGTTAGTAGATTTCTAGTAGTAATATAGTTTACTTTCTAAATTCTCGGAATTCTTGATAAATCTTTTAACAAAATTCTACCAGTAGAAATCTACTAACAGAAATTTATTTGTAGGGATCTTGTAGATCACGTGGATGTGTTAAGAATCTGATAAGTATTAGATATCAAATAGAAGGCCAACTAAAAGAGAAGTCATTATAAGTGCAATTTGTAATGCAATTCAGTAACATAGTTACTGAGGACAGTGACTGTAAGGAAATCCTTCCGAAGTCTGTCAATGCACGTGATGTTGATGGATATGATTTTCAGCTATGTGTACCGTCGATTTGAATGGCACAGTTAGAAAAAGGTACCTTTCTATCAAAGGTACTTAGTTATATTGGGGTACGCTTTGTAGGATAGGTACTATGATAGGTAAGCACCTAGGTTAAACTAGGTGCTTACCAAAAAGTAGGTGATGTTTTTAGAATGTACTGCTTTTTGAACAAGGTACCAAGTCGAAGATTTTGCCTACTGTTTATCACCCCATTTCTCGACCCCAGCCGCTTATCAATCGAGTATGCGAACTCCTCAAACCCTGTATCTTTTCGCCATTGACCCTCCCTACTTACAACTGCACTCTCTTTATATCACAAGAGAGCAATCCTTCGTGGTCATCATGGTATTGTTTGAAAGTGGCTCTGAAATAAGGTAAGTTAAACTTCACGACTTGCATCTCCACAACGTTGACACTCCACCAGCTTCCGACCTCAGACTGTAAGTAGTCTTTGTATGGTTTTATTATACTGTTATTCTCTACCACCTTTCTTCATCCTGATTATCGTTTTATTCTCTTTCGGTTTTTATGGAATGCGTTTCTCTTAGCCTGCAAACATTGCTGGCTGTATCTTGAAATGTTATAACGACGCTGCAAGTGTTTGAAGTCTTCGTGTTCAGCATAGAAGATACAATAGTTTTGCGAAGGTTTTGAAGTTTTTGCAGATATCATATTTATTTAGACTAGTATTCAATGCTTCGGGAGGACAGAAAGATGAAGATCTTTTGGAACATGGTTGCAATTGAAACCTGAGTTTGTATGTTGAGAAAATGGATGTTGAAATCCGTAGGAAGATATAATTTTCGATATACATACATTACTACCACTAGCACGGAATATTCTCATTTGTAGGTTAAAGCTATTTTAAACCCGGGTTTACCAAGCAACCTTCGCCTCCCAGCTTCCTATAGCCATAGCAATGATATAAGAAGGAATCCGAAATATTACGGATTTTATGCACACAGCAGTATATTTCTTATGAAGCGGTATATATTAGCTAAAGAACCCAATTCTATTACCCTCTTGCTTACTTGTATAATACCGGCCAGCCTCGAGAAATGATCAGATCATTACACCACACCCCCTTCCTTCCGAAAAAAAATCTTGTCCTTGAATATTGGGACATTTCCTTGCTTTCTGTTTAGCTCATCGTAATTGTCTACTCCATCCTCCCATTTCTTGATCCACTTCAAAAGGTTCTCTGGTGGCCCAGGCAAATACGGGTGAGTTAAATGGAAATCCCGAATTTTATGAGGTGAATATTTAAAATCTGAGGCCGGATAATCTTCGAGTCCTCGTCGACACCTAGCCAATCTGCTCTATATTCCAGCTTATTGTATCTCTTCCGTACTGCAGAATAGTATTCACTTCCCATTCATCTTCTCCCGTGATATTGACTGATTGGACAGTGGTCAATTATTACATTGTCGGTGTCAAAACCCAAGCTTTTGGAAAGGATAGAAGCATGAAAGTGCTCTGGAACATGATCCAACTGTAAAGAGATTTTGTACGTTGTCTCGTTTTCGATCATAGCACATTTATAAGACCTTGAAGAGGCCATTCGTGATATTCGGCTATTATACCGATTCGATCATGTCGCCGGAATTTCGAAAGGTTTGGGAAGCGTAAGAATAGTCGTTATTTCTGAATGATAGTAAATGATTGCAATTGTTTCGAGACTGCCCATTATTCATTTCGTGTTGTGTAGTTAGAGGCAGTGAACGGCTGTGACGCTGTCTAAGACGACATTTGCGGTTATACTTAGGAGATAGTGCTGAAGCGTCATCGAGAGGCAATAGCTGTGGCTTTCGTCGTTTTGCAGGTTGTGGGTTGTTGTCATCCTTGCTGTTTTGTATCAGGAATACTATCTCGAAGGAATGGATTTCGTTGGTCTTATCCTGATACGTTCGCTTCCGCTTTCCTCCATCCATCATATGATGGTTTTATCATCCTCCCATACCGCTTCTTCTGGTGCTTCTTCATGTTGTTGCTGCTCCGGCTGATCTACATTCGTGATCTTGTTGAGGCACAGAGCCATCCCCGAGCTCTTCAGATCCACTATAACTGATTACACTCTGCTCATGCCCTTGATCATTGTGAAGATGTGATAGCTCAGCGAAGTGAGGATAAGAATATGGGAAGCCAAGAATAGTAGCAGACGACTTTTCTTTCTTCTCAAAAGCTAAGAGCAAGTCTGTTCCATCTTCAGAAATCTCCTTGTTGCCCATTCCTTCACTATTCTCATCCAATATTGTAAGCAAAGGGTATAGCGATGCCGTCTCAGATGCGCTTTGTTTGGATTTGTCATTCTCAAGCAGGTTGATATGATTCTGTGATGTTCCAGTGGGGTTCTGGTAAGAATAAGGCTGGTCTTGGCCAAACATAGAGGCTAAGGTTTCCTGCTCAATAGGAGGGTCCTCATTTTTTCGAAACCGCCCTTCTTCGACATCCCACAATTTCTCATGATCAGGGAGATAGGCTGAGGTGGAAACGGAAGTGGCTTGAAGATTGGGAATATCTGATTCATTATCTGCCAGAACCAGTAGTCTACCTGTGTATAGTCAGAAAACTGCTTCTTATAATGGTATATGGCCGACGTGTATACCTTGAGTGCCCCAGCTATTCTGATGTCTTTCAGTCAAGATCCCCTCACTCGAAGGTGGATCTGTAATCTCCTTCATCCATCAATCGTTTTTTGTGTTGTTCAAGCTATGTTCTCATCTCTCGGGTTGTTATCATCTGGGCTCGAGTCTTTCGTCACAACATCCTTCGTTAGATTCTCTGTTCTTTAAAAGATGATTGAGAGAGATTCTTGACGAGACTTTTCGGAATGAGAGCGTAGGATTGATAAACTCAGTCTGCAGTTGCAGGGTATCTTTTTGTGGCAGAGATGATACATCAACGCTAAGGCATTTTTGACGACGAGGATGTTGGAAAAGGAGAAGCAATAGTATAATGAGAGTATACGGCGGGTCGCAAAGCGTAGCTTCATTCTACGGAAATAGTACAAGAAGTCTACATAAGCCCTTCGATTTCCTCGTTTCTATCATCTTCTTACAGTCCAGTTGTGTATCAACATACCAGAAAATTTCCGGAATATTATCAATCATTTCTACTTGTTCAAGATGACTACTTTTGATCCTATCTTTTATGATTATGTGCCCACTGCTCCACGCTTCAAAAGCGCAACCGCCCAACACGCACCTGCCCAGAAACAATCCAGCATTCCCAACAAGACCGAATGTATCGAGCCAAATAGTGCACCATTTGATAGCACCCGACAAGTAGCGGTGGTGGTATCAGCCGACGATGATCCAGGCTACGGGTCAGAAATTCGAGGTATATTCCAATATTAAAGTGTTCAGCTTTTAGCGACGGTGACTGACTTGTAGGTAACCGAGTAGGAACTACCACTGTCTACAGCGACAACATGGAGAACAATGAAGAAGATAACGACAATCGCGAGCTTCCCACAACTGAAGAACTACAATATACTTCTCTACGGTCGAAGGATGTTGTGCCGAAAGACTCGAGCCCAGATGATACAACCCGAGGAGATGAGAACATAGCTTTGAACAACACAAACAACGATTGCCTATGGATGAAGGAGATTACAGATCCACCTTCGAGTGAGGGGATCTTGACTGAAAGACATCAGAATAGCTGGGGCACTCAAGGTATACACGTCGGCCATATACCATTATAAGAAGCAGTTTTCTGACTATACACAGGTAGACTACTGGTTCTGGCAGATAATGAATCAGATATTCCCAATCTTCAAGCCACTTCCGTTTCCACCTCAGCCTATCTCCCTGATCATGAGAAATTGTGGGATGTCGAAGAAGGCGGTTTCGAAAATGAGGACCCTCCTATTGAGCAGGAAACCTTAGCCTCTATGTTTGGCCAAGACCAGCCTTATTCTTACCAGAACCCCACTGGAACATCACAGAATCATATCAACCTGCTTGAGAATGACAAATCCAAACAAAGCGCATCTGAGACGGCATCGCTATACCCTTTGCTTACAATATTGGATGAGAATAGTGAAGGAATGGGCAACAAGGAGATTTCTGAAGATGGAACAGACTTGCTCTTAGCTTTTGAGAAGAAAGAAAAGTCGTCTGCTACTATTCTTGGCTTCCCATATTCTTATCCTCACTTCGCTGAGCTATCACATCTTCACAATGATCAAGGGCATGAGCAGAGTGTAATCAGTTATAGTGGATCTGAAGAGCTCGGGGATGGCTCTGTGCCTCAACAAGATCACGATGTAGATCAGCCGGAGCAGCAACAACATGAAGAAGCACCAGAAGAAGCGGTATGGGAGGATGATAAAAACCATCATATGATGGATGGAGGAAAGCGGAAGCGAACGTATCAGGATAAGACCAACGAAATCCATTCCTTCGAGGATAGTATTCCTGATACAAACAGCAAGGATGACAACAACCCACAACCTGCAAAACGACGAAAGCCACAGCTATTGCCTCTCGATGACGCTTCAGCACTATCTCCTAAGTATAACCGCAAATGTCGTCTTAGACAGCGTCACAGCCGTTCACTGCCTCTAACTACACAACACGAAATGAATAATGGGCAGTCTCGAAACAATTGCAATCATTTACTATCATTCAGAAATAACGACTATTCTTACGCTTCCCAAACCTTTCGAAATTCCGGCGACATGATCGAATCGGTATCAATAGCCGAATATCACGAATGGCCTCTTCAAGGTCTTATAAAATGTGCTATGATCGAAAACGAGACAACGTACAAAATCTCTTTACAGTTGGATCATGTTCCAGAGCACTTTCATGCTTCTATCCTTTCCAAAAGCTTGGGTTTTGACACCGACAATGTAATAATTGACACTTCCAATACAGTCAATATCACCGGAGAAGATGAATGGGAAGTGAATACTATTCTGGCAGTACGGAAGAGATACAATAAGCTGGAATATAGAGCAGATTGGCTAGGTGTCGACGAGGACTCGAAGTATTATCCGGCCTCAGATTTTAAATATTCACCTCATAAAATTCGGGATTTCCATTTAACTCACCCGTATTTGCCTGGGCCACCAGAGAACCTTTTGAAGTGGATCAAGAAATGGGAGGATGGAGTAGACAATTACGATGAGCTAAACAGAAGCAAGGAAATGTCCCAATATTCAAGGACAAGATTTTTTCGGAAGGGGGGTGTGGTGTAATGATCTGATCATTTCTCGAGGCTGGCCGGTATTATACAAGTAAGCAAGAGGGTAATAGAATTGGGTTCTTTAGCTAATATACCGCTTCATAAGAAATATACTGCTGTGTGCATAAAATCCGTAATATTTTCGGATTCCTTCTTATATCATTGCTATTGGCTATAGGAAGCTGGGAGGCGAAGGTTGCTTGGTAAACCCGGGTTTAAAATAGCTTTTAACCTACAAATGAGAATATTCCGTGCTAGTGGTAGTAATGTATGTATATCGAAAATTATATCTTCCTACGGATTTCAACATCCATTTCTCAACATACAAACTCAGGTTTCAATTGCAACATGTTCCAAAAGATCTTCATCTTTCTGTCCTCCCCGAAGCATTGAATACTAGTCTAATAAAATGATATCTGCAAAAACTTCAAACCTTCGCAAAACTATTGTATCTTCTATGCTGAACACGAAGACTTCAAACACTTGCAGCGTCGTTATACATTTCAAGATACAGCCAGCAATGTTGCAGGCTAAGAGAAAACGCATTCCATAAAAACCGAAAGAGAATAAAACGATAATCAGGATGAAGAAAGGTGGTAGAGAATAACAGTATAATAAAAAACCATACAAAGACTACTTACAGTCTGAGGTCGGAAGCTGGTGGAGTGTCAACGTTGTGGAGATGCAAGTCGTGAAGTTTAACTTACCTTATTTCAGAGCCACTTCAAACAATACCATGATGACCACGAAGGATTGCTCTCTTGTGATATAAAGAGAGTGCAGTTGTAAGTAGGGAGGGTCAATGGCGAAAAGATACAGGGTTTGAGGAGTTCACATACTCGATTGATAAGCGGCTGGGGTCGAGAAATGGGGTGATAAACAGTAGGCAAAATCTTCGACTTGGTACCTTGTTCAAAAGCAGTACATTCTAAAAACATCACCTACTTTTTGGTAAGCACCTAGTTTAACCTAGGTGCTTACCTATCATAGTACCTATCCTACAAAGCGTACCCCAATATAACTAAGTACCTTTGATAGAAAGGTACCTTTTTCTAACTGTGCCATTCAAATCGACGGTACACATAGCTGAAAATCATATCCATCAACATCACGTGCATTGACAGACTTCGGAAGGATTTCCTTACAGTCACTGTCCTCAGTAACTATGTTACTGAATTGCATTACAAATTGCACTTATAATGACTTCTCTTTTAGTTGGCCTTCTATTTGATATCTAATATACTTATCAGATTCTTAACACATCCACGTGATCTACAAGATCCCTACAAATAAATTTCTGTTAGTAGATTTCTACTGGTAGAATTTTGTTAAAAGATATTATCAAGAATTCCGAGAATTTAGAAAGTAAACTATATTACTACTAGAAATCTACTAACAGAAATTATTAAAGATTTCAAGATTAAATTGCTAGTACTACTACAAGATTTCTTCTAGTAGAAAATACAAAGTAATTTGTCGAAATGGGTTTTCTAATAATACTATTTTATTATGAGAATTCTACTAGAAGAAATTTTCTTGTTACTCCGCATTCTAGATAACCGATTACTGTTAACAGTACTAGTATATCGAACTTACGTTTGTAGTTTTATGTTCTTAGCTTCGTCAAGATGAATTCAATCAAGTCCACTATCACAGAAACGTTTGAAAACCCACTTCCACCGACTTCTGAATCGAGTATTATATCTGCATTAGAACTAGAAAGCGAACTCTTACGACAGCAATATAGATCTCACTAGAAGCATTGAAACTCGGGCGGTTAAAGGTTACAGTTTATAAGCCAATAAAAAATGGATTTCAGAATACCACGGTATTCAAAACTAAAGCTCTTATTGGCTATTATCGTGTACCTTCGCGATGTGATGCCGGTGATTGGTACTATATTGTATGCTTTAACCTAAATTGGTTAGCACAGTAATGGGGTAAGCACATCCCGATGCTAGTCATATTAGTAGTCGCTGCCACAACTTATTGTTTACCTTTTTTGTTTACTTACATTCCAACAATTGATTTAAAATATCTTTGCTTACAACTCTTTTCTATTCTGCACTGTTTATCTACTATAGCCTTGTTCTTTTTGTCTTTATCTTCTACAGTTTTCTCTATAATCAAAATGTCAACCCACGATCTCCAAGAACAACTGCGCAGAGCTATTGAAAGCGCGGAGCGAGAACGACAACGGGCTGAAAACGAGCGAAAACGAGCTGAAGATGCTGATCAGCGTGCCAAATCCGAGCGACAACGGGCTGAAGACGAGCGAAAAGCGAAACGAAGACTGAAGAAAGATGAAGACGAGCGCAGCACGAGCGGAAAACAACTCTTGCTGAATATCTTGATCTTTGCCATACCCATCTTTTCCGATCAATATCTGTTCAAACCAATAAATCTCTCACAACCCAAGGAGATGTTACAAGTCCAAAAGGCAAATTACGCCCAAATCGACTTTGTCCATGGATCGATTTTCTTTCGACCCAAAAACATACACAAGAGCGACTTCAATCGGCATATACAGATCATAGTGAGAAGAGAATCTTTGAAAACTTCTCCTTTATCAAAGGGCTTGGAGAAAGAGTGGCATCACGAAAGATAGCCAGTGAGGGAGACCTTGCCAATCTTCAAAGAGCAACCATCGAGACACCTGTTGCTTCGATTATCGGCCATCTACAGTCCCTCGATTCTGTGCAGGACGAATTTAACATCGGTGATGGGATTTTCTTCGACAATCATCCTAATACATTGAGTGATACAGCAGAGGAGGTTTCTCAACGACTCAAAAATTTACAACCGTTTACTCCAACTCGTTCGACACCTTTATTCAGTGGTCTACGAGCTGATCAAATATGTGTTTATACAACTGCTGAGAATAAAGATACACTTCGAAAGCTTGCTTTTGTAGTAGAATACAAAGCCCCTCACAAACTCAATCTTGCTAGTCTTCGTTCTGGCCTACGAGAGATGGACATTAAATCGGTCATCGATTGTTCTTTGGTGCCTCCAGCTAAAGTTCAGGGCATTGATAATCCAGAACATTTTCAATACCATGCTGATCGATTAGTGGCATCCGCAATAACACAAACATTTTCATACATGATTCAAGGAGGAACTCAATATGCATATATTACTACGGGCGAAGCTTTTGTTTTTCTTCACGTACCTCTCGACGATCCGGGAACCATTTACTATCATTTGGTCGAACCAGGAAACGATGTATTAGCGCAAACAGAAGCAGGTCAAGAATTTGTGCATCGTACAGCAATCAGCCAGATTTTGGCATTTACTTTGCTAGCATTGGAGTCGGAGGCAGGAAACCAAAAGTGGATCGAGGATACAATGAACATGCTCGATATCTGGGAAGTGGATTATGAGGCTATTCTTCATAACATGCCTGATAGCGTACGAACAGCTCCACCAAGTTCGGAATATCGTCCAAAAACATATATCCCGGCTAGGCTGTTCGCCATGAACCTTCGAAATAGATCTGCCAACAGCACATGCCGCCCTGATACGTCCCCTCTTGACAACGATAATCCGGAGTCTCCTGATGCATCCGACCACGAGTCTCCTCCTGATACGCCTACTCGACCCACCAATCGTAAACGTCACAATCATCAGGTTCGAAAGGATGGTTCTAAAAACGCAAATGCTTCTCGATATGGAACTCAAAGACGATCTTTCTGTACGCAACGTTGCTTACACGGACTTGCGGAAATGGGGAATTTAGATATGTCTTGCCCTAATATATTGGATCATTGCAAGCCAAATCACAAAAGCAAACAACATCAACTCAATCGTCAAACATTTCTTACTCTTCTACATCAACAGCTTGAACGAAATCGAGATGATGATTGCTATCCATTGGGGATACAGGGAGCTCGCGGCGCTCTGTTCAAAATCACGTTAACGTCACATGGCTATACCGTAGCAGCAAAAGGAACCGTGAGAGCCTTTGCAAAAGATCTCCAACACGAATGCGAGATATATGAACGTTTGAAAAAGATTCAAGGTGTTTGTATACCAATCTGTTTTGGAAACATAGATCTTGCTCATCCATATTATTACGATATTGGAGTTCAAATCGTACATATGATGATTCTCTCATGGGCCGGAGAAAGATTGGACAAGTGCAAGGTTGTGAAAGAGATAGATCAGAAGAATGTGGATACTATGGTGATGCGATCAATTAAGCAAATCCATCATGCTGGAATATTGCATAGGGATCTGCGGGTCCCTAACATATTCTGGAATGCAGAGGTGAACCGGGTTATGTTGATTGATTTTGAGCGGTCGGAAGTTATGCTGGATCTAAGAAAGGGTGCTATACCAAGTCCAAACCGGGAGAGGAGGAAGAAACAATGGTTACTGCCAGAGAAGCAAGCAGAACTAAGCAAAAAGAGCGATGATGGTTCTACCATGTTGAAATCTCAAGTGAGATTACGATTTGCAAATGAAATATCAATTGCACAAAGAGAATTGACCGGCAGATAAATCGACGATGGAATTGATCATATGATTTTTTTATTGGAGTTGGCGGTGGCGGCGGTGGTAGCAACGGCGGCAACAGAGAAATGAATGCTAAGCTGTGTAAAAATATGTTGTTTTAAATCTTGAAGCTTTAGACTTAATGAATAATTATAGTTAGTTAAAATGTGAATTATACCAATGGCATTGTTGCTGTCTTGTGACCTCTTTGGATTGGACTCCCAGCATGGAACTCTGTCTGGGACAGCCATCTTGTGATTCTGGGGCACCTAGAACTCTGAGAGCTCACTACCCTTCACATCAAGATATGGTCCAGTTTGCAAGCAAGTCATAATTTACCCGCACCTCCAGCAAGGTTAAGAGGGACATCTAGCAATCGCTTGCATTCCATCGCTCACAGAATCCACGATATCACCTAATAAGACGTGGTAACACAAATGAGCACCTTCTAGATTGGTAAGCACATGTAAGTTGACAGTCGTCGATCGCGGCGTCTGATGCCGTGCTTTATGTGGCTTGACAGCAGAAGTGGCTGAAATTTTAATATGCGGTATGTACAAGACAGACAGGCTCCAACTCTTTTTTGCCCGCAGGCTGTAACAGAACTCTATTATAAAAGAAAGAATTTGCAGAATGCGTGCCCAATATGAGATTGGGTTGAATCTAGATCAAAATAATGATAGTGCCCTAAGACATTGCAATCTAATTGCATCAGCGGTCTTCTCGATCACTATCGGGCTGCTGAGCAAATCGTGTGAGCACAACGACGAACCCCACCAAATCTTTACCTTTGTTCACATCTCGACATCGCATTTTTTCCACTCTACATCGAATATTCATCCCTCCCTCGAGCCCGCTTCGCATCAACTTCATCTCAGTCAGAAGAATCTGTAAAGTGGCATGCATTTCTTCTTTTATATCTACCAGTACCGCTAATTTCGTAACAGTCAAATCGAACAACTCCACTTCGAGCCTTCAAGCTTCAAGAAACGCGCCAGAATTCAACCTTAACACCTACGGCCTCTTCCTATCTGCAAATTATTCCTATCGGTAACATCATCCGATCAATAGCCCTATACAATCGCATACAACTAGATATCGTACTTTGGGTAAGAATTTCCTCTACTATCCTGTATATAGAATTCTGTTTAACGTTTGTAAGGTTTCCAGCCAACTATTTTTCTACATCATGTCTACATCTGAGAAGAAAGAGAATTTGCAGACCTGGGGTATCGATGCAAGCGACCATGATAGAACGATTAAGTTTAAAGGCAAATCAATCACGATCTATAATCCGACAACAAAGGATACACCAGTAAAGGAGGGCAGTCCCAACACTGAAAAGGAATACACGATTGAGGCGGGCTATGAATGCATACTTCATGGCGGTGACGGATCTATTGCTGAGCTATCTGATAAAACAACCTGAGAAAACAATTAAAAGCCTTTTTCAATCTCATGTAGTCCAAACGAATCCCTCAATCTCAAACCTGATTTCTGATCAACCATGATAGAGAATGTGATATCGTTATCGTCTGTACCACCAGAAATAAATGCAGAAACACAAGTACAACGAGCACAACCAGATCTTAACGCCGATTTGTATTTCTCACTGCCCACTGTAGCTTGATGTAAGGAAGGCCCTAAACAAGATAAATTTTCCATTGGCATCTCCGAATATTGATGAATTTGACCTTGCGCAAATTGAACTTGTGGTTGGCGTTGCAAATCAAATATGTGAAGCAGTTTGGATCCAGTCTCGCGATCAACAGTCATGGAAAATGTGGCATCTTGTTCCCAATCCTGAGGGAACATTGCTATAATGTCTTGTCGATGATTCTCTAGACCTGGTTGTAATCTAGCCATTATAGGACTGCGAAATGGTTCCTCAAGATTGATTTCCAAATTCTCTTTTTGTCGATTACTATATACAAACTCGATTTCTAGATCCATTGTTATCAGCCTCAACTCGAAGATGTACACGCAGTCATACTTACCCCTTTGATCGTTTGTAGCTTGAATGCGGTCGTCGGCGGTATGTTCCTCTACGGCGCCAATGAGCTGACGAGCACCTTTCGCCTGTGATGACAGCTGTTGACCGTGTATGGACGTCGTAATATCTGCATTCAAAAGTGCATGTATGGAAATAGGATTGCTGATGGAAGTAGCTGGATCGGCATCTGGAGCACGCGCGCAAATAGTAGTAGATGTACCCGGATCCTGTCGGAATCGGTCAGATGCAAAATTACAGGCTCTGTTACCAGGACTGTTGGCTCCAAGTTGATCTGCGAACTCTATAGTGTGATCTAGGGCAGTCGGCTCGGCCTCAGTACCACATCCACTACTGTCCAAGATATCCTTTGTAGTATCGTTCCTGTTCCTCTTCTTTCTCCCGCCTAACTGATGACTTGGCTTCCGTTTTGACGGCTGCTGGACCACAATATCTTCGCTGATCCATAAGCATGGAAATTTTGGCAGAGCTAAAATATTAGTGAATGTTTTTAATCCGTTTTTCGTCACTTACAATCGTTTAAAAACGTTGATTATTTTTTCAGCAAGCTTCTCGTATTTTTTCCCCAAGTCAATGATACCTTTATCCATCAAATATTTCATTGCCTGGTCCAATAATGGACCTTTTCTTGGCAACCATTTTTCCCAACTATATTATGATTAGAGCTGTATTTTGTCCTGAGCTGATATACATACACGCCAATTGGAATCATATCTCCAAGGAGAAACAAGCTTCCAAAGCCCAATTTCTCTGCAATGTTTTCATATCTCGGGCCTGCTTGTAACAAGGTTTCAATCGTTTTAACGAGAGATTGCATGTCGTCGCCAGCCTCTTCTAGAGATTTGCCGGAATGATAAATCGGGAAAATTGTGCGTGCCATACTTTTCGCATCATCATTTCGGCGCTCAGCTTTTCGACATCGATAAAGCGCAACGCAATAAAATCTACGTAAAATCCGGGAATGGGTATCGATTTGTTGAAGCTGAAGACAGTTAAGGATGATTGCGGATTGGGGGTCGATTGTCTCGTAGGTCAGCTGTGCTTGCTGATACACAAAGAACGACTGTGGTTGCTTGTCCCAGATGTCGAAGTTCCGATGGAGGAGCGTTTGTACATGATAATCAGCAGGATCATACTTGTAAATCTTTGCTATACGTTTCTCTTTCTCAACCTGTAAAGGTTCAGATGCTGTACTTGATACTGAAGCTGTCCTCTTTTGTAGTATGAATGGGAGATGCGGCATCAATTGTTCGTTGCTAGATATGTAGGTATACAACTGCGTCAAAAACGCTTCCAGACGTCCAACGAACTTTACGATTTATCAGTAACAATATCTCTTCATTGAATTCGTCTTCTCATACCTCTTGGTTGTCAGAAGATTGTGTAAATCCATATTGAATATCTGAACATAAACACATTTTGGTGATGGTTGAGAAGTGAAAGTTGAGAAAGCAGAAGTACGAGAAGTTGATGCGAGAGACTAAGTTTCGTATGCTTTACTGTATTTGGGTGTATGCCCGTACATGGTGGTGGGTACCTCATTTTCACAGGGGTGTTTCGCATTCATTTATCTCGCGTTCCCATGGGAAGTCATGATACCCAAATACAGCATAGCTTCCTTTTCATGCTAGGAAGTGAAGAAAGATTCTGAAGACCTCAACCCGTTATGAGACAGTTGTTTCCCAGGATTGTCTGCAGCAAGCAATATTGTTTTTTTACATGAGTTCTTATCTTCTCGAGCGAAGGGACTGCGAAGGCTTCAACAATGAAGCAGATCAATAGATGTATAAGAAGAAGCTTGTGGAACGAGGCAACCAGTGTAATCACCTTACACAACCATAAGGAGGAGTGACACAAACACGCTTCCAAAACCTTCTGCACTCTATTCAGTATGTTTAATAATGTTAGAGAAATCATGTACTTGCTCGTTCTTGGAGATCAAGACGTCGGAAAGACTCTGATGGTTAGCCGAATGATCGGCGATCTTCCCATTGTAAGTTTGTACATACTCGGTTTCTCCCCTAATTCTCGATAGGCTGAATCTGACTGTATGATTTGGTCTAGCTTCATCTCTTAGAAGACAACCACTCCACCCCTATGAAATATCCCGTCATACCGGAGATGGGTAGGCCGCTGGAGCTCGAGCTTGTACTCCAAGAATGCTCGACCTCAGGAGAATTAAGCAAAATCATTGCTGAAAACAACCGCTTCCCATCAAATGTTGTTCTCATGTTTCATTGTGGCTCAGATACAAGTTTTGAAAATTGCGAAGTCTTCTATAAAATGATCAAAGAGCATCGGATTCGGTGCGAGTTCCTTTGGATTTCCAATACGGATTACTCGTTCGGAGGAACTTCTGGGTGGAAGGAGAGAATTACACAACTTGTTGATGAACCGGAACCCCGATTCTTGCAAACTTCCTTGATGGAACCACATACAGATCTTCGTAACGTTATCCGCTCTTTTTTTGCTGATATCTCGAAAAATAACCAGTTTGCTACTGATAATCTTTTCATCGATAACCACAACTCTTCTCGCTCCGATATAACAACTTTTGAAGTTTCCAAGCAACTTTTCGAGGGCCCGTGGATCAATGGCTCTGCGATTACTGAAAGTCGTACGCATTGGGAAACCCCAAGAGATGGGCTTGATATGGAACCACAAATACGATCCTGGGTGGGCGGTAGGGATGATGCAAAAGAAAAGTCGCAAGAGCTTGCTGCTGTAAAAAGAAGTGCACTGTGGGGTGGTTGGTCGTTTGGTGCTGTGCAAGGTAAGGGAGATGCAGCAGAGAGTCACATCGCTTTGCAGGGATTGAACAGTGGAAAGTCAGATGATGAAGTGAGGGAAATTCTGGCACAAGGTGATTGCATTCCGAGTACGACGCGAGAGAAGTCAACCAATAAGGAAAACTCGAGCGTATCGAACGAAACGAGTGGTTGGGATACAGACGATGAAGTGGAAACATGGGTAGAATGGAGAGCCAGTTGGAGTACTAGTGTTCAGTGGCTTCGACGCTTCTGTTTCGGTTGTGTTGATAGGAGATGAGGATCATGTTATAATACGTTTTTCTTTTTGACCTTGTTACTGTCCCTACACATCATCCTAAATCACAGTCTAGATTACTTATTCTAAGATTGTTACACTGTCGATATCTGCCTACTAGGATCATAAATACCACTGCAATATTCAAAGACGTGATCAACACGCTACCTGTTTCACGTCCCCTGATAACTCGAGTGCCAGACTTAATACGATCGGGGTATGAGGTGTAGATGGTTGAGGGCTCTCATCCATGTATATCGCTATATGTCGACAACGTTACTTTTCCTTGTTCAAGTATCTCTGGAAGGATATTCGAGAAAGGTTTGCTGGTTTAATTGGTCGCTGAACAGGGCATTAATGCCAAAAATAAGTTGTGAGCGACAGACGCTTAAGGATGTATAGTATAGGTTTTATTAGCTTCAATTGATACGTTGATACTTCAGCATCATGCAGATTCCAGTCATCTCATTGTGTATCCAATACTTCAGATGCTATCGTGGAAGAGTTCATTCATTATGTATAAATACTAGCTATTTGCCATCGCATTTGATTTTCGTTCCTTAACTTCAATCGACTTTAACACTTACTTGTTCAATCTTAATCTCAATCAAACTTTAAAATGCCTTCTTCTATTCATCAGCTACGTTCCCGCTGCATGCAAGCATTTATGATCACAATGATGTCCACTGCATGGACAGAATGGGTACTTCAGCAGGATGGCAACTGGGATTCGGAAGAGGCGGTCCAGAAGTTTATAGAGCTTTTCAACAGCAGCGGATGTAAATGCACATCTTGTACCAAGGACTTAGTATGTATATTTTCATTTCTTAGGGGTAAAATGGAGTTCTAATATGATAAATCGCAGAATGATAGTGCGAAATAACCTTGCAACCGACCACAATAACGTAAGTCATGGCGTAATGCGTCTAATGGCGTAATGTGTCTAATTGCGGGGAACTATTTTATTAAAATCTCAATTACTCAATAATCAATTATAATACAATCTCCAATATCACTTTCAGATTTATCTTCAACTTTTTCTCTAATATCTTCTTTAGTTTCAGTTTTATATTCAATTACTTTCTCTTTCCCTTTTCCTTTTTTCATTGTTTGTATTTTAGTAGCTTTTTCGGTTTCTATTATTGTATTATATAATTCTTGTGTAGAAATATGAAAATGATCCTTCAAAACTAGTCTCTTTCTTTTTTTATGTATTGTATGTTTTTTTTATAATAGTTTGTAAATTATTTGTATTGTATTGGTGAACAATACTTTGAGCTCGAAGTTGCTTATTTTCAATTGTCAATTTTTGAATGTATTGATTTATTTATTTATTTATTTTATATACAGTTTAACGTCTCCGTATAGAATGGCTAGTTCTGACCTCCCGAAGGGTATTGGCGACGGGCCCGCGACGGAGGCAGGGCCTCCCGCGCGCCTCCCGTGCATAGCCTGTTGCTATACTTGATGGTACTCCTAGCGCCCCGTCCTCCAGTCCCTACACCTAGACAGTGCCGTTTCCCGCTACTCCTGCAGTCCTCCTCCCTCCATTTGGAGGAGCGTCCCTGCTCGCTCTCTTCTAAATCCTACATATTTATAGGTTAGCGCTTTTTATTTGCTAGCTTACCTTTTAAGTGTAGCAGATCTTTAAGTATAGCTGCTGTCCTTAGAAGGCGTATGTGCATATAGGGAGCACTTTAGTTTGCCGGTTCTTACATTAGGGCGGTGCCTTTGTATGATGCGTGCGCTGATTATATAGGGCGCGGCCTATCGCTATACAGCAGTTAAAGAATGGCGGTTTTGTCTTGGTAAGCCGTAGCTCTGTTGGGGACCACCCGGACTTGTCAGATCGCGCGTTTGTTGTGCGCGGGCGTTGATGGCGAAATATTGCGTCACTGTGAGAAAATCCTCGAACAGCTTGGGGTGCGCTAGTATTGCGCTCATGTACCTCCGTCCTTCTTTAGGGCGACTAGGTGGGCGTTCCGGCTTGGCCGGCCAGGCATGGAACTTGCGCTGGGAGATCTCACAGAACACGAGATGCTCAGGAGTTTTCGCGTATCCGCAAAGGCAGTTGAGCTCAGCGTCGGTGTGGCCGAATCTTCTATGGTATTGCGCGAAGTCGCCATGAGCCGTTCGGGCGGCTAGAAGCCGGTGGAGCAGCGTACGAGGGAGGCGGAGTTCTGGAGGCTCCGCTATAGAGTACCCGAGTCCCCATTTGCGGTAGGATGCTGAGAGTCCTGTAAGGCACCGACTCCACCAATCAGAGGTCGCAGCGTCGGCAAGGGCCCTTGCCGTTGTGCCTATTCCGCTGCTGATTGTGGGCTCTGCCGAACGGTCGTCATCCATGCGACCCTCGTTCGCGCCAGCGTCAGCCAGCTCGTCAGCCGTCTCATTGCCTTCGATGCCCATATGACCTGGGGACCATCTAATGCCGACTTTGAACTGGTCTATGAGGGCATGGCATTCAAGGAAGGCCCACTGGGAAGTATTGGACGCGTTAGCCCGCATACACCAGATCACCGAAGTGCTGTCGATGCACATCCATATATGCTCATCCAAGGGCCGAAGGATTTCCAGCGCGCATTGCAGACCTTTGAGGGCTCCAATCGCTTCGGCGTCAAAGACGTGGGAGATGCTGTTTATCGCTCCGCTTCCTGTTCTAACTAGCGATTGGCCGCGGTATATGGCGTATCCGTAGCCTACTAACTTGGCACCGTCCTTGTACTGCTCAGAGCCGTCCGAGAATACGGTGATAGTGTTGTCGCTTAGCTGGCTCCACCACGTATTAAACTGCTCTGCTGCGGCTTCCTTTGTACTTCCCTCTGTAGGATCAGTCCTACAGCCAGGTGAGAAATGTGGCTGGGCTAGTACTGGCCTGGGAGCGTACGGGATGAGCGTATCCGCGCAGCGCAGTTTCGTTGCACGCTGCCAGGGTAGGATCGGGGTTTCGAGCCGGCGCACCAGTGGGTGGGCGGCGTCTAACGTCCTGAGCCGGAGCGCGAAGCGTATGCGGGCGTGCTCGAGGGCGGTGCTACCCGACGGTAGTCCCGCGTCTCGCAGAACACTTGCCGTGGGCGCCGTACGCCAAGCAGGAAGGACTCCTCTTGCTGCTAGAACCATAACTTTATTGGTCTTCTCGATCAATGGGCCAAGTCTCGTGCTAACCAGCCGGTTGCGGTTGTAGCCATGCGACGCGCTAGGCTTCCGCCTGCCGCCGTACCAGACCTCCGACCCATATAGTAGGGAGGACTGTACACATGTGACTACGGCCTTCCTTAACGACGCAGCAGGTGGTCCGAACCTTACACCCGCTAGCCCTTTAATGTGGCGTGCAACTTTCAGCGCTTTAGTTGAGCGCTCGGCTACGTGCCTCTTAAAGGATAGCTTGCGGTCTATCCAGACGCCGAGCCAGCGCAAAGCCGGTTGCTCGTCGCCCACTGCGGTTACTGGCGTGATCGTAAGTTCTGGTGACACTCTAATACTGGGAGCATTTGTGTTCCGCTTTCGCGAAAGATGGATCATCTCCAGCTTCTCTGGCGCGAAGGCTACCTTATTCTCAGCTCCCCACCTCATAACCTGGCGCACGTCGCGCTTTAGCATAGTCACATTGCTTTCCACGGACTTTGAAGCCCTGTAGATAGCAATGTCGTCCGCATACCCGAAGCGTAGAGAGCGGTCCTGATTCAGCA
This sequence comes from Monilinia fructigena, assembly GCA_003260565.1. Classification (NCBI taxonomy): domain Eukaryota; kingdom Fungi; phylum Ascomycota; class Leotiomycetes; order Helotiales; family Sclerotiniaceae; genus Monilinia; species Monilinia fructigena. Next base: position 58,931 of record QKRW01000096.1, read on the forward strand.
ATTCAGCCAGGTATAGTACATACAGAATCGGGGATAACGGCGAACCCTGTGGGGTTCCGCATTGCGTCTTCGATTCCGCGGTGTACGTGCCCTCTAGCCGGACCATAACCTTGCGGTCCGCCAAGAACGAGCCGATTAGCCGAACGAGCCGATTAGCCGGAGTAGCTTCCCAGGCCAGCCCTGCTTCCGCATCCGTTCAAGCAGCCTTCTGGGCAGCAGTGCGTCGAACGCGCCCTGCACGTCCAGTGTAACTAGCGTCACCTCCTTCCCCTGAGCGAAAGCCGATTCCACATCGTAAACGAAGGAGGCTACTAAATCCACAGCTGAGCGTTTGGGGAGGGCTCCGCCATGTTGCGGGCTGATCACCCCGTAGTGTATCGCTGCCCAGGAGATCCTTCTAGCAACAAGCCGTTCAAGGCCCTTGCCGATGCACGAAAGGAGTGCGATCGGCCTCCAAGAGCGTACCGACGACCTATCCTTCTTTCCGATCTTTGGAAGCATTACCACTTCCGCTAGCTTCCATTCGGATGGGAAGTGTGATAGTTCAAGGCACTTTTGGAAGAAGTCTCTTATAAACGCCCTAATATGCTGCCAGCAGGCCTTTAGTAGTCGTACAGTAACACGATCCGCCCCTGGGGAAGTGCTTGATACGCCGATCACACTCTTTTCCACCTCCTCGAGCGAGATAGCCGTGGTCCACGGCAGTATCGGTCGCCGACCTTCCGCTTCAAGTGGATCGTACTCCAGATCGTCCGAATCGTCGTATCGGTGCAGTACCTTTTCTAGCAGGGCTTCCGCTTTCTCTTTGGTGCTCTCGATACTTACACCGTTCACAATCAGCGGCGGGGCCTTAAGCGATGGGGCGAGCTTGTGCCACCCCACTACCTTATATAAGTCGTCGCGTCGTCCGCTGCACTGTCGATAACCCGGCGCCAATAGTCACACGTTTGGCATTCCGTATCGTCGAGAGCATGTCGCGCCGTTTGCGTTCTTGCTCCGGCGCAGCCCGCCTGCGTGCGCTCGCATAGCCGGCGTGTAGCTCAGCGCACGCCGGCGTCCACCAGGGCGCCGATTTGGCCGTACCCTGTGGGCGCTTCCCTACTGCCTTGATCGCATTCTGGAAGAGAGTAGTCAAAAGTGCAGCGATGTCGTCTAGGTCGCGCGTATCCAGCACGTCGGCCGGCTGTGGCAAATGTGAGATCCCAGAGTTAATGGCGTGCGCGAACCTCGGTAGATTTGCTTCCGTAACCCGGTAGCCCGCGTTGCCATCGGCTCCCTGGCCTCTCCCTGGTAGCAGTGTTACGAGAGTGAAATGGTCCGAACCGCAGTCCAGGTCGTGTCTAACCGTAGTTTCCGCGAACGGGATGTTCGAGAAGGTTAGATCGATGGTATGGCCAGCGCGGTGGTGTGGGCTCTCCCGGCTCCCCGATGAAGTCCGCTCCGCTACTAAGGGACCAGGCAGCTAAGGATGCGCCCTGATTGGAGGACCCGACTCCTGGCTCAAACATATCGTGCTTTGCATTGAAGTCGCCTCCGATGAGAAAATTCGGTGGGACTTGTATGCTGGTTATATAATCGATTATTCGCCTAGTGCTAGGCTCTCTGTATACATTGACGATATGAAAGCCATTTACCTCCAGCCAGACTATGTCGCGATCGTCGCCATTCCGGCGCTGCTGGGTGATCAGGTTAGCCGCCTTCCGAGTGTAGGACATCGCCCTTGGCCTTTCCGCTTCGCGCTCCGGTAGCAGTGTTTGCTCCCAGGAGTCCACCGGCGCATAACATTCGTACGCGGGGTGGTTCTGTGTCTTAGTCCCAGGGTATACACTGGGTTCCTGCACACAAACTACATCGGCCCCTTCTTCAAACGCTAACTGAAGCAGGGCTATATGCGCCGGCCCTGATTTTCCTACATTCGCCCAGGCTATCTTCAATCCGTTGGCCCGAGCGGTCGCGCGGTCTTCACCGCTTCGTCCTGCTTCGTTCCTCAGCATAAGGAGATAGTAGAGGAGGGGCTCGTATCAAGCTCCATGCTTTCGCTAGCAATCGAGCTTGCTTCGTCGTCGGACACTGCGTATACGCTTCGTTTCGACAGCTCTGCAAGGTTTAAGGAGCCAGTAGGGGCCGTCTTGCGCTTGACTCGCCGCGGTTGGGGGGCCGCTGCTTCGTATGTATGCAGCCACACGCGCTCCAGGAGTTGGGATAACCACTTGGACTCCATCTTTAGGGCGCTGTTCCTGCCGGCGTTTGGCTGCCAGTTCGCACGCTCTGCGTGTGGCCGTTTGCTGTCGGCGGATCTCTCCGAGCTGGCTTGCAGTGAGTCGGGTTATTTTCCCGTCGACTCTTTTTGGTGCAGCTGCGCAGTGCTTGTGTCCAGCTGGAAAAGGGCCGTGGCAGCCAGCACATCTAGGCGGGGCCGTGCAGGCGGCGCCAATTGCGCCCTGGTGTTTTGCTGTCGCAACGCCGCAGTTATTGCATCTGCTGGCTGTACGACAGGTCAAAGGGCTGCAGTATTCCTGGCAGCCCGGGTTATGTAACTCTATTCTCTTCTTCTTCTCGGAGAGCTTAGAGTATCCTGAAGACCCAAAGAGGGTAAAGGAACGGACCTCTTCTTTGAAGCTGATGTACCACATCGATGTTGGGCCTAAAGTTCCAGTACTATATGGCAGTTGACCGGCTTTACTCCGGTCTGTATTTCAGCCTCTTTGGAGACAATGTCGGCAGTAACGAGTCGGTTGTCCAGAAGGCCTGTCAGGACGTTGGGAGTGTGGGTCAGGCGGTATGTATACCATTTTTCCACTCGTTCCAGAACGGTGCAACGAGTAGCTTTGCATATAAGGGCAGCATTCGATCCCTTTAGAATAAGGTCGTACACTGCTTTCGTATTGGGCTTGACTGCCCAGCCCGTTGGAGTAGCCCATAGCCGGGGATGTCTTTGGCTGAGATCTGGGGTACCGCCTTCGTAATAGCTTCTCGGATCAGAAAAGG